>BJBW01011196.1:2495-60184 GCA_004320125.1 Scolopax mira | reverse complement strand
CAGTGCCGAGTACAGGGGGACAATCACCTCTCGGGCCCTACTTGCCACGCTGTTCCTGATACAGGCCAGGCCAGTATCAGGATTTTATTTAAATCATATGAAGTCAATAGTTATAGAACACCTCGTCCTTGTCTCCATTCAGTGTATTTCACTGGTTTACTGTTTAAGTTCTTTCCTCAGAAAGCACAGGGTCACTATTTTCAGGCTTAGGTAGGATGACAGAATAATTTAAACATTAAATACTTAAACATTAAAATGAAAAACTTCAATACATTTAAACATTAAATACATTAAATGTAACAACGCTAACTGAAGGTGGTGAGCCACTGCTTTTCATTTAAGCACCAAAACAGATAAGTCAGTCAGTAAAATAACAGCACATGTACCTGAGGGGTTTTGCTGAGTGATTCTTGGGAGGAATAACAAAATGACACAAAGATGAAAATGTGCCAAATGCTCATACTTTGTGTAAACTACCTCTTGAAGTCTGAATCCAGACTTTAGATGGAATGGTAGATGAAGGTGAGCAATAAGGAAAAGAAAACAATTGCCTGCTTGTGTTTTGTTGTGCTAAGGAAAGTGGAACGTAACCACTCTGTAAATAAGCAAGATTGCATCAGACTCCAAGTTCCATCGTGTGTTTTTTTCCTTAATTGGAAGAAATCTTGAGAACAATATATTTTCATGTAGCTGTTTAGGTCAGTTGTTGTCAAGCTGATCGTGCCTTTAGCAAGAACAAACTCTTTTCCTGCTACAAAAACCATAAGAATGGAAGAAACAAGCTCATCATGCTTTGAAGCATGCCATCCCCGTTCTGAGTAATTGTCCCAAGGGATCTCTAGACAACTTAAGTTTTCTCATTTGCTTTTTTAGAGCACCAGGAGCACTTCAGTCAGTTGGAGAAGCAGTTATTAATCTGCACAGTGCACTCTAACTCTTGAAAGACTTGCACCTGCTCCCGTTGAAGTGTCAAGAGAAACCAGCCTAAGTATGGGATGAGAAGACAGTGTGCCTCTTGCATCTGACTTGTTACACACCTGCTCAGTAACAAGAAATATAATTGTCAAAAAAAACTTACTCATGTTGAAACTGGGGAGAGATTAATTCTTCCAGAATGGGTTGTTGGCTTTTATGTTGTTTTATAAACTTAGATAATTTTGAAGCTGTGGGTAATAGGGTCTGGCTTAAAAGTGTAAGTGAGATTTTGAAAGTTTGTAATCTACAGCACAGGTGATGTGCAAGATCATGTGTCTCTACTACAAGTATTGTTTTCTGTACCATTTTGACACTTGGTATGTATGGGGACTTAAAACTTGCCCAAAGAGTTAGCATTTAATATCTGTTCCTTTTACTTACCTCTACTTTTAAAGACCCTTCTTCCTATTCCCATAGGGTTCTTTTTAAAATAATTTCTTTTTTAAATTTTAGGATTTGTTTTCAGGAAAACTGAAAATGAAATATACATACACAATAATATTACAGATATGTGCTCTTCCTACTGACACTGTGTAAAATGTTACCAGGTTGCCTTCTGTTTCAAATAGGTCGTAAAAGATTTTTTTTTTTACATTTTACGTTCACTTGGTTTTAGTTCGCCCCTCTTTTCCCCAGATTGTCCTTTTGAGACACCGGATATGGCTTCAGGCAGCACATTTTTAGCATTTGCTAACTGGTAAAATGGCAATTAAACTGAAAAATGCACATCTTAACATGAAAATCAGGAAGGACAGTGTAGGGCACAGATAGGAAGTATCTTACGGAGAAGCTGCTGGTTTCTGATTTTTATGTGCTTGAGCAGCTGGTGGTACTTAGTGCTGATTCATCAGGTTGCGCAGGGAGTCTGTGGACGCACAGAAACTGGTAGAGTCTGCTCGGGAGTGAAGTGCTGTAACTGACAGACACTGACCCCTACCAGTTCTACAAATAAATAAATATATGTGTTATGCACCTTTTAATACCCTACACATAGTGTTAGGCTCTTTCTCCTTGTCTGATAAATATAAATTTAAAATTATGTGGATTTTGAAATTTTGCCTTTTCTCCCTTAATTTATCCTTCAGAGAACGGAGCTATATTAAAGGTGTTACAAGCACATCAAAGTGTTCAGATCTGCTTCGTTTAGTAATCTGTTTTGAAATGTGATAAAGGCAACAATTTATAGCTTCAGGCAAGTAACTAATTTTGAATAGAAGCTTTACTGCTGCGGTGACGTAGCATCAGCAGCGGTTTTGATAAACAAGGTAACTAGATACTCTACAATATTTTTTTATTTGTATTTATATCTTCACTTGCCAACTTTCGAACTTAAATATAGTTGATGAAGCTTGATGAATCTTTTACTACAGACTGAAGTATTTTGCAACGGCTCAGTGCAGGGCTAGCTAGAAGATGACATATTTTAGACAGGAAATAGTACCGAGTATGCTTCAATTGCACATTCTTTTTTCTCCCAATTTCCTCCCATCTGTGGTGACTGCACAGATACTGCTGTGGCACAACAGAGCTCTTAAGATAGTTACAGATTTTATAAGGTAACTCAAATGTTTTTTTAATATCCTAACTCACACCTGTAATTCTTGTTTGTAATTTTGAAGCCCTGAAAACTGTTAGAATTGTAGATTATTATACATTTCATTAGTCAGATGTAAAGTTTTTTGAGCTGTTCTGAGAAATTTCTGATTTTCCACTTCTCATAACTTTGGTCTCTGATTAAAATTAATACTTACAGTTATTGTCTGAAATTGTTGCTGCTTTATAATTGTTTCTAAAAGCATCAAAGACTAGAATGAAATTGATAGAACTTAATTAAACTGTTGGGTTACTGCAGAATACTAAGCATAACCTTCATGATCATATTGTGCATATGAAACAACTTATTATTAAACTGCAGAAAAGAATCTGAACATATTCCAATACAAAGAAAAGATTCAAGCCAGACTTACCTTTGCGCTTTAATTTACAAATTAAATCTTTAAGCTTACCTGTTTGCTTCAATGTCTGGGCATTTGATGGCTGTTCTGTGCTCTCTTCACAAGTGTGTGGGTTTCAATAGGAAATATTTGCAGTACCCCTGGGTGGGGACACTTCATCTCGCCCTGGGCTGGGGTCCAATCAAGTAAATCTCTGTGTCCGAACAAAGAGCATAGAAGTCATTAAGCTTTTATATAGATTATAAAGATGTAAATACAGTTTGCCTCTTGAGGAAGAAGTCTTCCTGTGCACGCACTAATGAGTTGACACATGCGTGGGAGCTTTCACGGAGAATGCTTTGAAACTGGTGCACTTTGCAGCATGAGGTGAGCACATGTGGCAACTTCATAGACATCTGCTGATGTCGCCAGACTCCTGGGGGGTTGTTTTGTTTATAAGCTTGTAGAAGATGTCAATTATGCTAGTAGAATATGTCAATTTTCAACAAGCCTAGATATATATAGACTGGAAGTGTAATCTCATACTCTCTCCAGAGATGATGCTGTAGGAGTGCTATACAGAAACAGGTCTTGAGTGACTGGAAGTGACAACTTAATATTTTATTTATTTTTTTAAAATGTTTTCTAGATAAACACTTACCAGCAACGCCACGTCTTCAGAACAGGTAGAGAACGAGGTAAAACTTAGAACCAAACTGTGTTTGATGAATTCTATGTTAAATAATAACGTCCAGTAAAGACAGTGTCTGGGCAGGAGAGCCCACCTGCAAACTAATATCAAGACAATTTACAGTTACCTGTTAAAGCCCGTCTGCTGAGCTGCGTTGAGGTCTTCCCTGCATGTATTGACTTCTTACCCAGTAACACTCTCCTTTTACAACAACCCTTTGTTACCGATGATGAGATAATGACTTAAGAGACAACAGGTGGGTACCCACCCAGAAATGGTGAATTAGACTCATTCACATCACATGTGAACCTGAGAATATTTTGACCGATCCTTCTTTAGTTCTAAGATGAATTTCTCATTCAGCTTCCAGGCTTCTTTGAACAACAGTATTTGCACCTAATTGTTAGGTAATGAAGCCAGATAACTATCAGTTCATTAGGGATAAAACAATATTGGTGTGCTAGGGATTTTTTTTTTCTTTGCTTAAAATAAAAATGTGAATTTGAGGATTTTTTTCATCTCTCACCACATGTAGGAATAACACGCGTCTGTCTTTACTTCTGCAGAGTCCCCAGTCTCAAGTAGTTTTTTATCTTTCTTTACACTGAAAAATTCCTTCTTTCTTCTCTGTTCTTCTGGTTTTTGCTTAAGCTATTAACCTGCTTAGTCTCAAGAATACTTCTTCTCCAAAACTCTAAAAATAACACTCTTTCCATTTAAATAAAGTTAACCAAAATATCTGTCAAGAATCAGTTCATAAAACTGTTTCAATATGGGACAGTTCTGAAATTGAAATTCTATAAGGAATTATATGTCTCCACGTTGGTATTTGTAAGGCATTTCTTGCTTGGCAGACATTCAGGCTGGTATTGCCTTACTTTCACAGTGTGTGTCATCTTACGTATAGAGGGGCACACACATGAGCTATAGGCACTGGAACAGGCTCCCCATCCCTGGAGGGGTTCAAGGCCAGGCTGGAGGGGGCTTGGAGCAACCTGGGCTGGTGGGAGGTGTCCCTGCCCAGGGCAGGGGGTGGCACTGGATGATCTTTAAGGTCCTTCCAACCCAAACCATTCTATGATTCTATTATGCGCTGTGTGTATCAGCAGGAAAAAAAAAAAGGTAAATTGAAAAAAATTCCTCAGTCTTCTTGAAATAATTTTAATTTAAAAATGAAGATGAAAAGAATGTAAATTAACACTGGGGTTTCAGAACAGGTTAATAGAAAAATTAACTGCTCCCTGCTCCCTTGCAGGGGGCGAGTCCCTGCCTGCTGGCATCACAGCTGTATTGCTTCAGATGTTCCCACTTCAGAGAAGAGAGGAAGTGGTTTCAATACCATCTTGTGCGGAGTTCTATCCTTATTCACAAATGGACTGTTTAGAAACCTTGTGAATGACCAAAAACCTGGCTACAAATACACTTAATGTTTGAAGACTAGTATTTCAGGAGTCATCTGGGGTGTGTTGCCTCAGATTGCATGGCTGGTGGTGTATGAGTGCTTTTCAAAACCAACATTAGCTGCAGAAAACATTTTGATTCTTCAGCAGCACTAAATCGTATGTTTACCATTTCACAAACTTGCCATCCAAAAGAGTAGTCATTCTGAAAAATGTAACTAGAAATGTTTTTGGTGTAAACATACCTGTTCTTCCATCCTGTGATTGCCATAGAAATGCTTGCAGTCCTGGCCTGTGATTTTAGAGCTCATTCAGGCTAACGAGTCATTCCCTAGATAGCCAAGAAGCTTTAGAAAGATATAAAGAACACATTTAATGAATTTGCTATATTTCCTAGACTGTTATTGCTGAAAATGTTCTTATGTTAAATGCTTGTCTGTAAAGTAAGCCTCAAAACCCCCCCAATTTTCAAATAGAAATACCGAGTGCTTCTCAGAGCCACAACAAATGGGGGTTGGCTGTGTTTTCTAAGGTTGTTTCTAAAAGGCAAAGTACTGTCAGCAGTATATTCAGAAAGAGACTGACTGACAGTGGAACTGAAGAAGTAGCTAAAGTTACAGTATTTCTGTGACTACTGCAAAATATCCATCATAATTCAAATAGATTCCAAAACCAGTTATTGCTTTTAAAATAACTGCTTCTTCACTGTATGAAATAGCTTGTTTCCACACTCTACACTGAAAACAAAACAAGTTAAGGCTATAGATCTATCTTACAAATCTTAAAATTTTATAATTGCTCAGAAAAGGGATGAAGTCCAAGAGTCCTCTCAATGAGGATTGTCTTGTATGACTTTTAGCCAAACAGACAATCCAGGCATGGTGCTTCCAGCGCAGGAGCTGCGATGATCTGGATTTTGTATCACTGCTATTGTATCTCTTAGCAATCTATTTCAGAAATATCTACGGGAGGTGCCCATGGGATTTTAAATATTAGCAACGCAGTTACAGTGGCATTTTCTTTCACTTACATGTGCATGTTCGCATACGTGCAAGCCTAAAGCTTTTTTCAAATGTTTAAGAGATTTAACATTCACCACTTCCTTAAAATTATCATACTCTCTAAGAAAAAGGAGGTGTCCAGCTCCAACCAGAGCTACTGCTCTGCAAAAGTTCTTAGGTGCCCAGAAAGCATCTAAGTATCTCTTATGTAGAGCTTTGGAGGAACTGCAGAATATTTGCAGAATCTGAAGATTTGATTTGCCAAGATTTTCCCAGCACGTAAGTGACTGGGCTTCACAGCACCTCTGTAGTTACACAGAATCCACCCTGTCTCATTCATTTTTCCACACTGATCTGGTGCAGACACCTCACTCTTGCTTTGCCACACTATTAGTCTTCTGCTCTGAAGGGCTTGGATTCCAAAATTTTTCCTGTATCTGTGCTTTGTTTTCTGTGTCTAAGAACTTTTTTCATATGATTGGGATATACTATTCTAGCAGGGAATTTGGGAAAAGGCATTGATTCCAAAGCAAAAGTGCTCAGGAATTATTTTTAATAGCATATAGGGTATCGCATATATGGCAAGAGAGGTATATGATACATATGGAAGAGAACAAAGGAAATCTGAGCAAGCAAATAATGGTCAGGAATTTAAAATCAGCTAAACAATTATAATGTGCTGCTTAAAGAAAATAAAAGCTGTTGAAGAGTTAGGAACCATCACTGTTTCACCCATGGTTAAGGAGAAAAAAACACATGGGTTTTTTTGGTTCTCCTGAAATAAAGTCAGGGAAAACAGGTAACTTCAGTATAGATTTTCTGTTGTGATCACAAATTAGGTTTTGAATTGAATTGTGAATTGAATTTTCAACTGGTGATGGGATTAGAAATACTGATTTATCTCATTTTATTTTTTTAGATGCTTCAGAAACTTGCTGTGCGTTTACTACGTGTTCTGCCAACCAGCTTAAGAGGGGACTTATCTGCTCTTTCATTAGTTGAGCATAACATTATCTTGAACTAATCGTTTCTCTCCACATGGCCTTCCTGCTCGTGTCAGCTTATCTCCTGCTGACTCAAGCTCAGGGTGCTCCGGTTGAGAATAAGACACTGTTTGAAACTCTGACGTCACAAGTAGGATTGTTCAGCAATAAAAGTGAACACTCTTCAGCACAGGTGAGACTTCCTGGCACAAGCCAACAAATACCTCAGACAATCATCATAGGAGTTCGTAAAGGAGGGACAAGAGCTTTGCTGGAAATGTTAGATATTCATCCTAATATTGTGGTAGCAGCTACAGAAGTCCACTTCTTTGACTGGGATGAAAATTATGTGAAAGGCATAGACTGGTATAGAAGTCTGATGCCATGTTCTTATGGAAATCAAATTACAATTGAGAAAACACCAGGCTACTTTACTTCACCACAGGCTCCAGAAAGAATTCATGACATGAATAGCTCCATTAAACTGCTGCTCATTCTGAGAGATCCCACTGAGAGAGTTATATCTGATTACACCCAAGTGTATTACAACCGAGTAGAAAGCCACAAGCCTGTTCAGCTTTTTGAAGATATTGTTATTAAGAATGGAGCACTTAACACCAAATACAAAGCTATTCAGAGAAGTCTATATGATGTTCATATGGAAAAGTGGCTTAAGCATTTCAGTTTGGATCAGATTCACATAGTGGATGGCAATACTTTAATCAAGGACCCTCTTCCTGAATTGCAAAAAGTTGAAAGATTTTTAAATCTTCCTTCCCGAATTATGTCTTCTAATTTTTATTTTAACCAAACCAAGGGATTCTACTGCATTAGAAGTGATGGAAGAGAAAGATGTTTACATGAATCCAAGGGGCGCCCCCATCCTCTTGTGAACAATAGTGTTTTAGAGCAACTGTATTCTTACTTCAGAGAGCACAATGCAAAATTTTACAGAATGGTAAATCATTCCTTTGACTGGCATTAATGCCTTTGGAATCTATGTTTCTTAAAAAGGGCCTGAAACAAACTCTTTCAAACGTATCATTCTAACCTGTAAAGATTCATACTATGATAATTTAACATACTGGTTATATACTTCATTGAAATAACATTGAAATAGTACCCTTTGTGTTGGGGATAAACGAGTTTCATGTATTTGTATGATTTCTGCCAGTCATATTCTGGGCTTCTTTCTCCCATCATGCAAGTACATTAACTTCAGAGGACTTATTTAAATCTGTATCTGTTACAAGATTCATGCTGTTTTGGAAAAATGACTGCTTCTAACGGTGTAAAAAAAAAATGTAAATATTTGAAGTGGTATTACCCTAACTGTTCTGTATTTTTTGTTGTTAGTATTTTTTATATTATGCATAATGATAGTGGTGTTGATTTCTAGAATTTTTCATACAACAAGCTAAATTATATGTTAAAACAGGAGCATACATAGTGGCTCCAATAAATAATTCATCCTCTGTTAATATGCTGAAGTTCTTAATCAATTAATAATAAAATGAATCTATTTGACCTATGGTTTTGAATAGGTGAACTACAAGCTCCTTGTCTGTGTATCACACTCATACTATCTTGGGTTTGGAAAATAAAAATAATCTTCAAATAAAGAATATGATAGTTAAACTGTAATAATTACACTTGTGTAGTCTAACAATACCTTGTCATTTGTCAAGAAAAAAGTTAACTCTGGATTAGCAGGTGATTTATATTTGACCAACACTTTGAATTTTGTGGCCACAATTTTTTTATCTGATAACAGAAGCCCCAGATCCAGACATCCCTGTATTGTTTAACACAGCCTGTTCTTTCTGACCAGTGTAATCTCAGTGATGAATGGGGTTCATTCCAGTCCATTAAATTCAGAAATACAGTATTGGAGGTAGCAGCAAACCAGCAGTTCCTACATAGATTGTAGTTTTTCTTTCAGCATTGCTTTCTGTTTCTTACACATTCCAAAATTTCTTTTTGTTTGTTTGGGTTTTTTTTTGTTTTTCTTTTGCTTAATGATGATTCCCTTTAATAGTATTGAATATGAACACGGGGGTTTTTTGTAAGAATCTAATTTGAAACGAATGTATACTTTAAGAAAGGTTTCAGGTAGTCGCCAGTAACTGAAGAGTTCACGTCTATATGTCACACTCAATTTCATAGGCTTCCAAGAACAGAAAAAAATAAAGAAAACGTAAAGTCTTTCTATATTTATGCTTGCAGGCATTAATCCTTTCTCTTTCTTTGATGCTTACAGCTAATCTTTAAGTTAGTTGAATAGAAGAACGGCAGTTGGCAGAAGTTGTACACATCTTTGAAAATGAAGGTCTTTCTGGAATTGATCTGTATGGATTAGTGTGGCTGCTTGATTTGTTAACACTCGTCATTCCTGCTTAGGATTTTTGGGAAGAACAGACTTGATGGAATGAATTCAGTGATCATTTTTGAATTTACTAGTATCAGAAGAAATAGATTATGCATAGGATAATTTAGGAGAGGTGTTGGTTGTTTTGGTTTGATTTTACAGAAATCAAGACTCTCATCTGAACTTAGTTTTTGTAAATGGTCTACAAAGATGCAACTTGACCTCAACATACCAGAATTCAATAAATATAGCAGTCTATAATTTAACATTACAAATTCTTTCAATCAGTTTCTCATTTTGTGGTCTGAAAAAAATTATTTCATGAAGTACTGACCTCCATTCTTACTGTCTTCCCTCATCCTCCAGGGGGATCAGATCAACTCAAGGATCCACTGACTCATTCTTTAGTAACACTGAAATAAAAAGAACTCAGTTTTGGTACTTGGAATTCAAAACTAGTCTAATTTTGGAAAGAACTATAGGCTCACCATCAATTTAAAGATGCTATGAACAATTTAAGAAATTACAAATATTTCTTACCGATTTCCACAATTGATAGGACACCATAAAGTATTCTTCCCCAAATTGGTCATCAAAGGACTTTCATCTCCTTATCTGATACTCAAGAGGCATTTGTAGAAATTAATTCCATGTGGGAAGGTTGCTTAAAGAGATCTTGCAGCTGGTTGTTGAGAGCATCTGATAGAGTCAGATGTGACACCACTGCAGAATTGATGATGATGATCAAAGAGTCCAGCAAAGGGAAACAAAGATGATTCAAGGATTGGAGCATCTTCCTTATGAAGAAAGGCTGAGAGAGCTGGGACTCTTTAGTATGGAGATGAGAAGGCTGAGAGGAGACCTTATCAATACTTATAAATATCTAAAGGGTGGGTTGAAGGAGGAGGGAGTTCAACTCTCTTCAGCAGTTGCCAGTGAGAGGATGAGGGGTAATGGGCACAAGCTGGAACATGGAAAGCTCCACTCCAATCTGAGGAAGAACTTCTTTGGGGTGAGGGTGGCAGAGCCCTGGCACAGGCTGCCCAGGGAGGGTGTGGAGTCCCCTTCTCTGGAGATCTTCAAGCCCCCCCTGGATGCAGCCCTGAGTGATGTGCTCTGGGCAGCCCTGCTTTGGCAGGGAGTTGGGCTGGAGGATCTTGAGAGGTCCCTTTCAATTCTAAAAAAAATTAATGAAATTCAGTGAAATTTGAGAAGCTCTGATGTCACATCTGTCTTTGGGTGAAATGCTGCAGTGCTACTACAGCAAATTGGATGGGAAGTAACAATCCTCTACACTTAAGTGTTGGCATTTTAAAGTTCCTTTATGGAAAATTAGTGGCATTAGATGGTGGGTTTTGGTGTTGATTTGACAAGGACTGTGAGCCTGGAAAAACGCTGTGCGACTCTCATGAGAAGATTGAAGATACCTTCTCTATGCTCTACCGAGATACAAATCCACAACTCAAGACCAGTGACAGAGATGGAACACTGCCAACTGCAAGGGGTGCATTGCTGCCTCGAGCAATGAAAGATTAAAGACTCCTAAACACCATAAGCTCTAGTTGCCCGTGCACCACACACAGCTTGCAGAATGCACTCAAGTCCAAGAAACAAGGGGGACCTACAGCTGGGGCTACAGGGACGATGCTGAAGGCGTAGTGAGCCAGGGGCAGCCGCTCGAGTATGAGTTATCTGTAACTTACTATTTGTTGTATTAAAAAAACCTGAAGCCTGTTCAGGCCATGTTCTGACACCTGTGACTAGTACCATATACTGCTCTTCATAGTCTCACCTTGTAGACAACGGGCATTGTATTCAAAGTAAGCTTCAGCCGTTGTCTTTGCCAGACGACCCATGTGATTGAAGTTCTTTGTCAAGTGTACATAAAACAAAATGAGTAAAACAGATTGAAAGATTATCTGGAAAAAAATTGGCTAGTAGGTCATATACTTAGGGCCTGTTTATGTACAATAAATTCTGCTGAACAGGGTTCAAGTAAACTGCCTTTCATGCTTTTCAAAAGTAAACTTTCTGTGTGTTTTCATTTCCTTTGATTAGGAAGGATAGGAAGTCTCCTCTACATTGTTTAATAACAAATTCAAATTCACCTGGGAAGTTAAAATATTTTGGTTTCAGTGTCTTAAATAGGAAATTACCATTCAAAAGTTACGTTTTAGTAGCATTAGAAAACTGTTCACTTTCTTTTCAGTTTTTGTATGCCTTCTGTTGCACCCTCACGCCTCTCCCTTGAAAAAATATTTTCATAGTGAATACCCTTTTTGCTAGCTGATTTCAAAGTTATATGGGCAGAGTTCACAATATTAATCACTTGCATTAAAAATACAAAAATTAGGTAGGGTAATAGCTAAGTCTTACATTTCCACATGAGTGGAAAAAATGGCATATAAGGCAAAACTGCGGACACTTAAAATGGCTGAATCATACTGAATATTGGGTACTCCAGATCATAGAGAGAGACCAAGGCTATTTCAGCCATCCAGAAGGCTGCTTACAACATATTTTGTGAGCTTGGAAAGAGTGGTTTTCCCCTTCCATCAAACAGACATTCAGGCTTCAATCTGAGAAGCATCTTTTTTCCAGTTCTTAGGGTGCTTCTGTGGAAGTGAGCAGTGAGGTGCCTAAAGGCCAGGATGTTTGCTTCGCGTAAATGAAACTTCATTGCCAGTCACCCACTACCTTTGATTTTCTTCTCTATCTATAAATTCTTCTGTTTGTTTGGTGTTTTTTTTTCATTTATTAATGAGTTGTGGCTTTTATCTTTCATGGAATAAAGAGTTTTGATCAAAAACTTAGTTCTCCTGCTCTGAGAAAAGAAAAAGCTGAAATATATGCTATGGCTTTCAAAAGTAAGTAAATTTTTTCTCTATGCTCTGTTAGTATGTCAGAGCATCAGATTACAAATTTGGAAGCAATTAGGACAAAATAGCCAATCTAACTCATATAGTAAGCATAATAATTCAGGATATTTTTTTGGAGGATAAGAAAAAAATTCACCTTCCATTTCAAAAAATTTTTATTTGATATTTAACAGAAGCATTTGGATTCATGTGGTCCACTAATGTAAAGTGCCACCGACTTCAGTCAGCTACTATGACTGCAGTAAAACTACTCTAATTTGTAGATAAGAATCTAGCCCAAAATGTATATGTGTAGAGAATGCTACTTCAGTGTTAGGTGGCTGATAAACCAAAGGAGATAACTGTATTTCTGAAACTTCACTTATCACTTAATATCACAAATTAAACATTCGATAGTAATGCTAGTATAGAAGTTATTTCTCACAATTTGATTTTTCTATAGAAAATTTAGTCAGTGATAAGCAATGAACTGTATTCTCTAACTTCATATATAAATGAGTTTGTTTACTGTGGTGGGGGAGGCATGAAATTCCTTTATTTTCATCACTGGCCTCATTCTGTCAACACATCACACAGATTGCTGGAAACACACAGAGATGCATTCTGGCAATGCTAGGAAGGAGCCTGCATTTCCTGCTGTTTATTTCAACTTATTACTAATAGGATGATGCTTCTGGCATGTCTGAAATAAATTAATATTGGATTCATTCAATTCAAAGAGGTGTCAGGAAAGAACATATTGGACATTCATTCATCACAAAGTTGAGATCAATATGTTTAAAAAAATGAGTACCATAGTCATTATGTTTACGTGTATAATTGCCTAAAGCTAAGCCAAATGACAGAAAATATTCTAACACTTTCCAGCATGTCTTTGGTGCTGATTAATCCTGCTGATTAAGTTCATAAAATAAATATAAATGTAATATTTTCAACACCAACTTTAACACAAATAATTTTTAATTAGTTTTGTTTTACTTCAGAAGGCATTTTATCTGAACTACCAGAAGATTTTTCTTATTGCTGCTGACTCAAAGCTGTGTTCACTGACCATTGCTTTCTTATTCACTGATGATCATCCAGATCTTTTTGAATATCAAGGGATGACAGTGCAGCAGTATTTTTTCAAATGGTAATAGGCTGGGCAAAAACAACTGCCAAACTGTACAGAATAGCCTCAAGTGTAGTACTGGTTGAAAAATTGTGTAATACTATATCTAACCACTTTATACATATTGTAACACAATGCCAAACGCAAGAGCAACAGAAAACATTTTAGCATTTAGAGTACCTTATTGATAGGAAGATCAAAAAAACCAAAACAAATAGGAGACATGTTTTGTAGCCTTTGACCAGGGAAAAACTACAAGAGACATAACTCTTGAGCTACGGCTGCAGATCGTGAGCATTGACTTGAACGTGCTGCATTCTGATATTCTATTTACATTACCTGTCTTCAGTGGGAGCTCAATACAGTTATATCCTACTCAAAGTAAGTAAACCTGTCAGAATTTCACTGGATGTGAGGATGAGTTCGGATTTACTCATCTTGTAGTCATGACAGGCAATGGAATATATAGAGAGTTATAAAGACACCTTCAGCAGAAGGGTCTCAGCATATTTAATAGCTTGCATTTCCTGCATTTTAAAAGTGAAGAACATAAAAATCTTACTTGTCTGAAGTATTTTGTATCTCATGATTTAAAATAAGCAAGCATAATAGCTTCTCAAAGATTCTAAAAAACACTGTGAGGTTAACTGAGAAAGCCAAATAAATAATTTTTCATAAGCAATGTCGAAGGTAAAGAGCGGTGACTCTTCTGTAAGATTAGAACATTTCTGCAGTTTTTCTTCCTTAGTTTGCTACTTTAAATCATAATTACTCACAGTGAAAAAATTACAACTAAAAGTCTTGTTGCATAAAGCTTTTTGGTTATAGGAGAAAAGCATATTTTTAAATATACTAAATTTGTGACACATTTGAGCTCTGGAGGGAAAACATTCCACACACCCAGAACACCAGAAGAAAAGATACTGTACACTCTCAGCTTATTCCATTTCAAAAAGCCCTCAGGCCCAAAATCTCTCTCTTCTAACAGTCAAGATTGAAATGTAATACAGGGCATCAGAAGCTCAAAAATGCACTTGGGATGCAATCCTCTTGGGACTTTAAATATTAACTTGAAAAATCTTAAACCTTGGGCTACCAGGGAGCTGAGACAGATCACAAAACCTCGTGAAGAGCTCACGCTCCCTCTGCTAATCTCTCCTTGCAACAACACACAGTGAACTTGCTGCAGGCAACACATCATTTATGCAAGTTGCCCAATGTACTGCATGTATTTCTTAAATCACAGAGATATACATCGAGACCATCATCAGGGAATTCAAACAGAGCTTGATCTCATTTCCATCACAACAGAGTTACCAGTGGCTTCAGATCCTTGATTTGCCACCTCTGGTCAATAATAGCTCGGGGACTGCACAACCTGCTGCCCTGCAGGAATGGTACCTCATCACAATTTGAAAGGCATAGGGAATAACACTTTCTTCAGACCTCCTGCCTTAATTAATCATGATAAATTAATTCTGCAGGAATTCTGTTTTAGCTAGTCTTGTCTTTCTATCACATACTTCAATCATATAAATGGAAAACAATTGCATGTCATCTTTAGTTGCAACTGGATACAGATATTGCCAATGATGCTCAGGTCACCTTGCTCTCAAACTCTCAGCGAGTCAGACTGTGCTTTACGTCCCAGTATAGGAACCCAACCAGACCCTTGTGAGATACAGTGCTAGGCAAAAACAGGCAAGAAAATAAGTAGGTCCAAAAGTACGTTGGCACCATCTGCCATCCCAGGTGGCTTAGAAAAGTAAGTAGTCCCAGAGAAATGTGAGACTGAAAGAAAAATTACAGATTTCTTTATAATATTCAGTTCTATTTTACCTTTCATTTTTAAGCCTTCAGGGTGTTCTAGTCTCATATATCCATGCTTTTCTCTACAATGGAAAACATAGGCATTTTCTTTAGTTAAAAAATAATAAGCCAAGATACTTACTTTTCTGTATTCCCAAGGTTCCCATAGCTGAAGCCTTTGGGGAAAAAAGAGCAATTACCTTGAGACTTGCACTTCGAACATGGGAGCTGGCATGTTTCCAACAAAGTTGGAAAGAGATTCATCACACACTTCTTTCTAGCTAATTGGCTGGAAAATGACCTGGAAATGCCATATCAGAGAGAAGATTATGCAAAATAGTGGTAAACAATTATGTATCTCAGAAGCCAATATCTACTCATCAGATCCTCATTTAATTTTATACCCAATGGCATCATTCAAAGCCAGATTCCTCTGCTACTTTTATCTGAATTTGGCTTGTGGTAAGAACATGTAACATTTAGATCAAACCACCCCTTTTATTGATCTAGGGGATATATTATTTTGTAGTAATAGTATTATATATTCCTTACAGTCTTTTTTTATATATATATATAATGAGATTTTCTATTCTTCAAAAAGATTTGTGCAATGTTTTAAACACAAATTCCAACTTTTCAATCTCTGCCTTATAGTGTTCCTTATATTTTTTGGTATTACTCAGTCATGAGGCTTTTGTGCATGTTTATGCAAGAGAGGAGTTAAATCAGAGTAGAACTATATTCATGCTCCAATACCATCAGGAATTCTGCTTATAAGAATTAAGTATAAATTACAGCATTTAATAAATGTCTGATTTGATAACAAACATACCTGTGTTTTCTTGATGAATTATGCCTAGTAGTTAGTAAGTCTGTTATGAACGGGAATGACACGAAGTTTGCATTTATAAACCCATTAGCAAATGAAAGATCAATTTTTTAAAAGTGCTGGGAAGCAACAATTTCACAATAATCTTGAAGTTTATCTTCAACCAAATATCTGTACTCAGGCACTTTGTAAAAAATTATCATGTAAATTTCCTTCTAGTCTTTGGAAGCCAGCAGTTTCTGCTCGTAGATCCTACTCCTTCGTCCATAACTCAATCACTGAGACCAAATAAATGAAAAGAAACTAACTCGCTTTGGAGCTTTTTGTAAAGAGGAAGGACCGTTTTTTCTCTTCAAAGCTCCGGGCTTACAGCCAGCTGTTAATTTACTGTGACTTCCTGCAGTAGTTGGATGCATTTGGGACAATTTCTTTATGTGATGCTATAGAATTTTAAATAAAAATCAGAAAGCCACACTCCCGTTGTGGACGATGCCTCTGGATGTGAAGCACTGTTGGCATCCTTTCCCTGCATCGTCCTGTGCAACCAGCACAGGGTCCCAGAGGCTGTTCCCCCCCTCAGCAGCCCCCGCAGAGCGCGGACGGAGCGGAGCCGGACTGTCCCTGCACCTCTGGTCGGGCACAGCATCCCTGGGGACGGGCAGCCTGTTCTCTGTACTGGGGGGTCAGTCTGATTACTGATAAGCCTTGGCACAGAAAATGGAACAGAAAACAAATTCTTGTTCTCATTCCTCAAATACAATAGTCAATAGTGGGGAAGGGCGAGGCGGGAGGGAGTGGGGAGCGGGGAAAGAATCAAACTCCTGGGAGCATCTGAAAAGAGAGAAAAAGACATGCATTTATTTATTCCAAAAGCAGACATTTAACAGAGCTTCTGTGCTGAGGAATTTCCAACCCCACAGTAGAATGCAGCATTAAAAGCATTCCTGTCATAAATAAGGCATATGAAACAGTGCCCATATTTCAAGTGGAAAAAGTAAAGATTTCTTGTGATAAGATGCAGATTTACTTAGATGCTGCAGGGGTTGGGGGTGTGTGGGGAGATGAAGTAGATCAACAAATGCTAAATAGATCTTTTAAAAAGAGAAAAGAAATAATAAACAGTAAATAAAAAAAATTGATGTATCATATAATGAGAACATTAGATAAAATTAAGAGGGTTGCTGTTTCTCATGTATTTTATGGAAATATATTATTTGAGTGGGTTGAATCTCATCCATTACATTGTTATTTTTAGATATATCAGATATTTTTTTCCTCTCAAGATTAATCCATATTGCTTGAATACTCCCTGTAGTATAAATAGAATACCGATGGGTTTAAAAATATTAATAACTTGTTTTATATAACATGCTTCTAATGATAGAAAATTACAGTAGGAACATCAACCACCAAACATGTTGAATCTGATGCTGAACCAATAAGAACATTTTTGAGACAAACTGAAGTAATGGTAGCTGTTCTTGGATTTTAAAGATGCATCTTAGTATCTTTATAAGTTTCACACAGTTAATTAGAATAACGAGCAGTCTGAGCTGACAGCTACAATCACTTTGTTTCCTGCCACAGCAATAGTTTCTTATTTTTTTCTTTGCTTTTGTTTCTTGCAGAAAAGCAAAATAGAAAAAATAGCACTTCAGAATTAATTTTCCCTGAAGAAAATTCCTACCTGTTTCCTTTTGATTAAAGCTAAGTTTTATTAATAAATATCTATTTTTTTCAAGTATTTTTGCATATGTTTGTGTATTATCTTTACTTATCAGTGTCAAAAAGGAATGTAGGATTTTCTGGATGACCAAAAAAATTCTGTCACCAAATACTGATTTTTTTTAGTGTATGCAAAAGCATAGTACATATTTCTAAATAAGTATTTTAAAATTTCCTATTTCAATGTAAGTTTAAGGAGAACTGGGACTGACTGTAGGCTCAGTAGGTTTTTCAGATGTATCTATTTAAAATGCAAATATGTGTGCATATGTGTATATCAGGGTCTATGTCTATTAAAAGCCTCTTTAAATGTTCAAACTCCTAATTATTTTTTCAAAGACTCCTGGGGGTTCTTTCATTCAGGTCACCTTTCAATTTTTAATTTATTTTATTAAAATCTCAATAAATCATCAAATTGCCAACTTCTTTATCTGGAATTCATTAACATATCAGAAGATAATTTATCAGTCACATCTCAGATATTGCTTTTCATACATCAGTTTGTCATTTCTCTGCTTTCATTCTCCTTTGTAGGAAAGAAGAAAATCTTATTTCAAATTTCTGTTAATCCAGGACATATAAATTTTAACTATTCAAAGTCATCTAAATACTTAAATTAGCTAAGTTTACACATGCCATTCAAGATTTCAAGGCAAACAGGCAAACTTAAAGTAGACAGATAAACTACCACATGTGTCTGAACTAATATGATACTAAAAATGCTTTTGGTAGCTGGCCATCCGCCTCCACTAGAAGCCAGGTTCTCATCTGCACTGGCATTCAGGTGAAATACACCTGAATCAATCAAATTCCATCTACACCTTTTCTGAGTTTCCCCTGATAGCTAGGGTGACAGAAAAGAGCCACTGCATAAATGAGATTCAATCTTAAGACACCAGATATTGTCTACAGAAACAGAGGTATATTTTGCAAAATTCAGTTACAGTGGGTAGACTGTCATTAGATAGATGAGAACGCCACGTGGATTAGCAGCAACTGGAAAGTCATTAAGACTTTATGTCAGTTAAACATATTATTGTCTCAATTTTGAAAACCACAAAAAAGCCAACTCTTGTGCACAATGATTTTAGCAGATCCAAAATAGTCCTATTTTAAACTTTGCAAAACAAGCAGAGGATTGATTCCATAAATATCAGACAAATTTCATCATCAAGGATAATAAAAGCTATCTGATTTTGTAATATGACTTTTGCAGGAGTGAATATGGAAGAAGATTTTATGGAATGGAAGCACCAAATAGAAGTAGAAGCGGCTGTAAATAACCTCTTTTAACACTCAGCAACCATAAAAGACCATAAAAGACTATAAAAGACACTTGTGAACAATCAATATGACATTCATCTCACATGACTTTAGATACTTAGATTGTAGCTGCCTGCATGGGAGTTTACTCTCTAGATTTGTTCAATAAGAGGTAATATGCAGCAGCAGAAGAAATATTTAGTTCTAGAACACAGTTCATCTGACGTCTCTGCAAGATAATGCAAATTATGCCCTAAAAGTATCTATTTCAATTCACTGAAATCTTTGAAAGAGTTAACATTTGCAAATATTTACAGCGTAAGTGTTCAGGTTTGAACAGACAAATCTTACCCAAATCGCTGTCAATGAGAAGAGCAAATGAAAAGTGTTTATACATAAACCTGGATGAAACCAACCATATTCATCCCCAATCTAGCAACCAGAAAAGCTGTCGTAGCCATAAGTAATTGTGGGAGTTCAAGAGGTATTCTCTTTAATTCATGCACCCCGTGCCTTTTATATGGCATTGTGCATTAGATCCTTGGTTTTGAAACTGTATCCAATTTATTCAGTAGTGTTCTGCACAGTACTCAAAGGAAAATTTTTCTACTAATTGCTGTTAATGAACCCTTAAAAGGCAGCAACAATAAGCTCCTAACTTGTCTCAATGAGCTCCTGAAACAGCAAATGTCAATGAATGATTATATTCCAGGGGAAAGGAAATGTCCCTTTGTCCTTTATTTTCACTTAATCACCTTATTTCATACTTTGAGAGGGCTAAGGAGATGACAGTAGTAATTTCTTATTAATCTTCTCACCTCAATTAAATCCCTATTGTTCATCTTACCCAGACTGAACTATCCTGGTTCTTTTCAATCTCTCTTTGTTCCTATAGAAGTACTACTGTACCTTAATCACTTTTTTACCACCTATCTGGGCTCTTTCAGTCTGAGCTTTATCTTTCTTAGGCACCTGTCAGAGAAGGCACTGGGATCACAAACACGCACAGAAATATGAGAAACGGCTTCCTACATTGGGTTTCTCAGATAACCAGTGAACTTAAAAAACAAGATGTTCTTGTATCAGTTTACAGACTGTAAATGATCTTCCAGATTAGACAATAATGAGGTAGAATTTGCAAAAGTTTCAAATGGCAACACAAACTTGTAATCTCTTGTAAATATAATAAAGTCATGAAAACAAAGTGGCAGCCTGCCAAAGCAAATATTTTAGAACTCCAGGGGCCTGTGGGAAAACATTGCAAATTGTATGGCCTAACAGCCACAGAACTGAGAACAGATTGAGTTAAGAGAAAAGAATAAGTCATAGGAAATTTTCAAAACGGTAAATAATTAATTGATATAGGGAATCTGCCTAGGTGGAGGAGGGAAGAGTGGTAGAAGAAAGATATTTCAGGAGATCTGGGATATTTTACTCTGGCAACACTGTCAGAGAAAATTAATTCCCAGAAAACCCACATAAAATTTTGTTCTCAATCTTATTCCAGCAAAGAAATGCAAAATGATCAAACGGACATTTTGCTCCTTTATATCAAGCTGGATTACAAAAAAGAAAACATTGAAGAACTTTTCCTGGACAAAGACTTAACTGTCTTTGTGAAGTTTTCTTGTTGGTCAGAAAAAAGGACAGAGGTGGCATAAGAGAGCTGAATGATCTTAGAAGTCAAACTGTCACACAAACTCTTGAAAGATTTCCTACACATTTTTCATATAGCACTGACAGAGAATTTGTGCCAACTTAATGTAACTGTTGATACCAACCTACTGACACGAGGGGCAAATGTAAATCACATTGTCTTGAAAAAATTTCAGTTATTTTAAGTCAAAGAAAAGAGACTAAGAATTCTGTCAGAGAGCTTCTTAAACAGCTTCCGCATGACCACAGGGGGAAGAGACAAACAAAAAAGGGAAAGATTTGCAGAGAACTGAAAAAAAACTTTAGGAATATAGATGAGCAGATTTAATTGAAACAATCATTCTCTTTAAATCAAAGGGTTTTAAATAGTTTTTAGACAAATTGTGTAGTACCAGGGTGACATCAACTATCTACCAGAGCCCATTACTCCACACTTGTTGGAAACAGTCATTATGACATTTCCTTAATAAGCTATTCCTACAATAAAATTGTATTACCAGATCTGCCTGTGTTTTAATTTCAATTTTTACATGTCTTAAATTCAAGTCCTATGTGCTTTCTTCAAGGCTCTCTACAGAAATAATAAACCTAGAAACCTTCCAACTCATGAAATAAACCTATTTTTCTTCTAATACTTTTCAATTCAGGAAATCAGAAATATAGATTTCATTGGATTTAACCAAGTGTCAAAGAGTATTTATATTCCTAACATGAACAATGTTATCTTAAAAGTAGCCGTTGCACAGAATTTAAGAAAGTCTTCTTGAAGAAAAAAAAAACCACAACAAAAACCCAAATCAACCAAAAGCCCACACCCAACACAAATGCTTCCTATGAATTTCTATCCTTTGATCCCTCTACCAAGCTTTACTCAACACAAGACCCTCATCCTTGTTCTAAAGAACCAGGTATATTCTGCCTGCTTTTCCTTTAGTGAGAGATAATTTTGAATAAATCTCCTGCATCTAAGTACCAATTTCCACAGATCTCACAGAAATTTAAATATATTTCAAATTTGCTTGAAAGCAACTATGATTTCAAATGTTATTATAGGTTCAATGACCAGATGGAGAGAAACAGAGAGACAGCATTACCAAGTAAGCCTTGTTTCTGCAACTAGTGGGGAAAAAAAAAAAACCCACAAACAAAAAACCTACAAACCACAAAATCCAAACAATCAAAAAAAATCACAACAAAACACAAACAATCAAAAAAACCAAACCACCATACTCAACTTCCAAATCCTTCAGTAACTATTGCTCTAGACAGGTATCAATTTTCATAGAGTCATAAAATGGTTTGGGTTGGAAGGAACCTTAAAGATAATCCAGTTCCAATACCCCTGCCCTGGGCAGGGACACCTCCCACCAGACCAGGTTGCTCAAAACCCCATCCAAATTAGGTCTTTTTCCAGTGTCTCAAAGAACCTATATGGTATATTTGTCATAGATTATTTTCCTTTTCCAGTGGCTATATGGCACATTTGTGCCATGCCACAGCAACAACATAGCACAGTTATTGATCAATAAATACACAGAAAACTAGAATTGTTAATGTATCAGTTAATAACTTACATTACTATCTTGATTTCATAATTACTGTATTTATCTCCTCCATGCTATCAAAACTTTTTATACAATCTTCATGTTTTAAGATTACTCGAATCCTAAAATTGGATATTATTTTAGATGTTTCCATTTACATATTTTCCAATAAGATTATGGAACAGCATCTGCCTCCTGCTTCTACCAGTTTATTTTCACTGGTTCATTTCCTGTCTTTTAGGCTCCAAGCCTAGATCAGAAACAGCCATTTTGGACATTGGACATCTAACTTACTGGCTGTTTATTTTTTTGTTTTTAAAAAACAAAACAGTAGTCGGATAGAATAATTTGTGTATTCTAACAGGATCCTCAAAGCCCTAGAAAGCATTGCAAATCATCTTTTGTAGTATCTTATATCCTGTTAACAGACCTATGTATGAACATAATTTATATCTGACCTGGATTTGGACATAGCACAATGTCATGCCTAACATTTATATCTAGGTTCGATATTAAGAGATTAAATTCAAAATAAAATCCTGAGACGCTTTAGGTGGCTATTTCAGGTCACTTAGCTATTACTGCCATCTAGTGATATAATTTACAATGTTCAAAACTTTGAATTTAGAAATTATATTGCATCAGATATGGAAAGGTGCATGACATATTCTAAAATCTATGCTTCATTTGCTTGCTAATGAAATGCCCCATGCTGGTATGCAATTCACTTTTGAAAGTTAGTATTTTTTCTGTCTTCCCAAAACATGCATTTGAAGACCTGGATACCTGTCTAAGTAGAAAGCTGTTCAGAGCCATAGTTTATAGCACATTCAGTTCCTCTTCTGGCAAATTTCCCTTGAGCAGGGTGTATTATTTATGACTGAGTAATTGCTAGTAAATTATTCATAATTATTTATATTAATATAAATTATGAAAATAATTATGGTTAAGGAAGCTAATTTCTTCTTTTCAGTGAGCAGAAAGTGTCCCAAAAAGTTGCTTTAAAAGTAACCCCTCCCCAAATCTCCTACCTACCTAACATGAGACCAGGAAGTAAGAAAACACTTAGGAGTGAAAACTGAATCCTATGATATTACTGGAGGCTGAAGTTCAAACAAGAATAAGACACAAAATCTTAATCATGAAAATAAATGGCTTACTAGAAACATTTATTATTTGTCTGTGATTTGATGCCTTTAAATCAAGATTATTCTATTATTCTTTCTAAAGAATTCACTAGAGCTCAAACTGACAATTTAATTCATATGAAAAGATGAGGGTTTGTAATCACCTGGTTTTACTTTCTAAGTAGCAAATTACTTAGCAATTTTCTGTAGTTATGTGCATATAATGATTTAGTTTTTTAAAGTGAGATTATCTCACTTCCCTGCATGGTCATTCAGTTCATAGGGCTCCTGACTTTAAATCAAATTCTGCATTGAACATAAAGAGATACAAGCCAAATAAACCAAACCAAAAATCTAAGAATCTCAAATATGACATAATCACATCAACTATATTCAAATTTCATTTCGATTGTTAATTGAATGGCACATAAAAAGCCTTCCCCAATTTTACCATGGGAGCTTTTCACCACAGTTTTTCAGGGGTGCCTGGATTGCAGACCAGGCACTGAGGGTTCAGTCACAGTGAGGTCTATTAACTTTTTCTTCATGGGTTGATTTTTATATTTCTCCAGGCACTGCTACAGTACTGCCTCTAGGGTATGTTTTTATACTCGGTCAGATGTCCCTCCTTGTTAGCTTCCCTATCAATGTCACAGAAAAACCTTCCTACAAAGCCTTCCTTCAGTTCAGCTGAACAAACTCTACGTGATCTGCTTCAAAGTCTGTGATATGGGGAGCCAAATAAGGAGGCCACAGAAGAGACTGTACATGGACTTCCTTGGAGAACCTGTTCCCATCAGCATCAGTTTAGCAGAGTATTTAGTCTCTTAAGCACAGACTCTGTGGAATGTTAACTTTCTTTAAAGTAAGTAGTGCTTGGGTCCTTTCTAGCAGAAACTTGTATAATAAGCACTTTGATTAGCATTATCATTCTAAGCTGCTGAGTGCTCTGTTTCACTATTTCCAAATACCAAATGTCCTCCTGTATTTTCCAGTTCTTAATGTTAAAACAAACATGTCCATTTAATTCTGAGTTTGGACTTAATTCACTGTACAAAATAAAACCTGATAATTTAGCACAAATATAATCCTACTGTCACATATAGAAGCAGTCATAGTTTTAGGTCACTTAATTCTTATCAGCTCCAAAATCCCAGACAGCTTCATTCTTAGATTTTCACTTTTTGGTCCTAGATAAATCTCATTGTAACAATACAATCAGGCAAATGCATCTCTGATAACATTAACCATGCAAATCTGAAAGATTTGTCAGACATCATATTCTGTACAGTTGATTTCCATTCTTTCTGGAATCTCTTCTAATTTAGATACTATTAATAAATATGCACTCTACCATATTACAGTTAGAAATTTAAAATATATATTTCGAACCACTAGAGTAAACAGGAAGAAAATGCTGCTTCTGAAATCAGAGACCTTCTGGCACTGTTAATTAAATACACAGATTATGCTGTTGAAGATATCTATGATTCCTTACATTCTCTGGATCATTGTCAAACTAAGTTGATGGACCACTAGCAATTCTAAGTTACGCTGTTTTGTGAGTTAAACATGCTATCTAAAGCAAGAGATGACTCAAGTGGTAGAAAGGTGTGCATTTTGAATTATCTTTTTAAGAAGCCATCTGCTACTGTCAGAAACCAAAGCAAGGATATAAAGTGGAAATCATGCCACACTGAGAATTTTTATTGTCAAATTCTGTAACATGCTAGAGCTAGTAAAGAGGATAATACAGATGCTTTCAAATCAGTGCACTACCCAGAACTGGTCCTTGAAAAGGGAACATTAAGTATTTAACTTCAACTTGAATTATTTCTGTTGAGCTGTTGTGAAAAATAACAGTATGGGATTCAGTTAGGCACTAGGTCTTGAATTGATCTACTAGTTCATCACTACCAAAAGGGGGGGATCTTGTTCCTTCTGCTTCTGACTATATACACTATTCTTTCTCCATGTTTCACATTCCACTTGCTCTGGCTCTCCTGCACATCATACCCTGCATTGAGTCAATACAAATAGTTGAACCAGAAGACAATAACCTGACAAAGAAAGGAAAGTGAATAGTTTGTCTATGATTTAAAGACTTGAATCAATTTATCACACAATCAGTTAAGTCCTGCAGCTGGTATGAGTGAAAACATAGGATCATGCATGCACCTAGGAAGAGAATTTTCCTGTTCTCACAAGATTAAGCTGTTAGATTACATTGCTCATGAAGGGCAACTTTATCCTCAAACTGTATTTCCAAAATATGGTTATTGCTGAGATTTAGCTCCACTTTCAAACAATGTACACAGTCTTGTTCCCTCCTGTGCCCCAGAAACGGTGCTTGTCCGACCAATGTACTGTCATGATTAAAAGACATTAGTTTTTTGATTGTCACTGTCATACTTTACTGTGTTAGCGTGCTTAAAAAACAAAGAAAGTAAAAAAAAAAAAAAAAACAAACAAAAAATCAAGTCAAACAAGCCGTGCTGGAACTGACATAGTAAAAGAGCAGGAATCTTTGATCAGGCACTTAGAGAAGCCAGGCAAGTTCACAGAAATCATACCAGCTTAGTTTGACACTAAATTGGAGTCTCCCTCAAACTCAGAAAATGCTTCCCCAACCCCTCTCCTCTCTCCACCCTGACAAAGGAACATAAAATATTTTCCATACAGTGTTCTCACTTTTCATTCCCTTTCTCTTTCATCAATATTTTGGACTACGTCAATCTTTCTTGAATTAAGGACACGTCAGTGATAACAGAACAGAAGATAGAACTGGGTCATAATTTGGTAGAACAATGAGAAGGGAAGCGGGGAACTGTTAGACCAGTATTTGGCCCACCCTACTCCTAATCTTTACTGCAACTGTGAAATTACCTGAGGCTTACAGTTTAAATTCTCAATAGCAGACTTCAGCAGCACATTAAATTATTTCATTCCAATAATAATTGAAGAAACTTAGATTAAAAAGATTACCATATTGTGATGAATTGAAAAAAAAAAGGCTGAGCTAAATGTCAATTTTTAAAATAGTAGTATCTTAATAAACTGATTCATTATTTGCTGTAATAGAGGTGAATTTATTATAACTAAGCCCCTATACAGAAAAGATGTCAAAAAATGGTAAAATAACCACCTACGAGATTATAGAATTCACCAATAACATACTCACTATAATCACATTCTTTTTACCCTCTGATAAAAATGAATTAACAACACAACCACAATAACAATTTTACTTTATCACAGCTGGCTATTTATCTTTGTGTATTAAAAAAAGTAATAACTCGAGGTATATAGAAATATTTTTTTTTGTTATAAATCTGATCAATTTTAAGGATAACAATTGCAACAAGATTAAATGCTGTGATTAAATAATAAGATAAAGGATTAAATGCTGTTACTTTTTTTCCAGACCCGAAATAATGTGCTCAAAAATAAAGGATAGGGCAAGTCACCTTAGGTTTTTTCATTTTGCTAAATATAATAATCATAAAAAGCTCTTAGCTGGCAACATTAGAGATGCAGTTTAATTATGCATCTACAAAGTTCAGAACGTGCAGCAATCAACTATTGAACTAGCCCACCAAAACCATCAGCTCTGCAGTGATTATCTCCTAGGTCAATCGACAAGTCACTTCTTTCAAACCCTTACAAGTTCTCACTGGTCTGTTAAAAATTGTTCGGCTTACTCAGGTGTGATCACCAGGGAGGAACAATCTCGAGATACCCTTCTTTTCTCCTACAGATAAAGCTCAGTGTTACAGTCCTATCACATAAAATGAATCAACCAAGACTACCCCCACAAAAATGACTTTCAGGTCATGTAAGGAGGTCCCTAGGTGCAGCTTCCTGCTCAAAGCAGGGTCAGCTTAGAGATCAGATTAAATTCCTTGGGGCTTTATACATTTAGGTTTTGTAAACCTCACATCCCGGCTTCTTGGGGCAGACTGCTCCAATGTTTGTGCAAACAAGATGACTAAATTATTTCCTTTGTACAGTCAGACACTGTTGGGTGGTAAAAGCACTAAAGTACTATATTGAATTTTGGTGCAGAAAAGTTCCTAAAGTCTGATTTCTGGCAGAAGCAAAAATTAAATAAAAAATTATTAACAGTCAATATGCATTAAGCAGAGCACCTTCTTCCTCTCTCACAATGGCCATGGTGGGCACAATAAGAGAAAGCACCCCCTTTATTAATACTTTGCCTTTATTCCTTAAAGCTCCACACCCCCCTCCCCCCCCACTTACCTCCCTATCTTCCCTGACCCTGCTGACCTACTCCTTCATTATGGCAGGTGAACTGAGAAATTCTGGACAGCTGCTAGTTCTGGTAACATCCATAAGGCAGTTTTCAGTTTTCTCTTAAAATTCAGGTGGCAGTACATCTAAATAAAACAAGACTGAAAACAGCAAGTCTTAATTATTTAATTCAGCAATGTCATCTCACAGACTGCCTCTGACAAAAAATATAAAATAAACTGGTAGAATCAAAATTGGTCTGATCTTAGAACACTCAACTGAAGGATGAAAGAACTACCTTTGTATGTAACTACACACAAATATTCCTCAATACTGGAAACCAGGTTAAGGCCCAAATAAAAATCAAGACCAAGGCAGTCAGAGAACACTCAATCTATACTTAAATAATTTCCCACCTAAATAACTGTTTAAAAATAATAAGTCGTGACTACTATTATTACCTTCCATAATTGTCCATTTCACTCTCTTGGGCAGTACTTAAATGAATATTCAGAATTAATTCCCTTATCTTTTCTGAATTCATCATTTCATTTTTATTTAAAAATACATTGCATGAGACAATTGCCAGAAACAGATGGAACTTGTAATTATTTGAATAGTAATATTATAATAATAATATAGTAATATAATTAATATAGTAATATATAATTAATATAGTAATAATAATATAGTATATATAATTAATAATAAATACTGAAATGATTTCAGTATTTAATACTTTCAATGAAAAGCAATGTAACATTAGAAGAGGGGAAAAAACCCCATTTTGTGCTGAAAAGTTTGGAAGTAAATATTGATGCTGGTTTGCATCTCTAACTTTGCAGCTCTCAGGCATCAATTGGGATGCATGCCTTATTTTTTGTGTGAACTCTGCTGCAGGGGAGCTGTTTGGGCTTCAGTCATCACAGAGCAATACAAAGTATCTTTACAGAGGGAAAATACTAGATAACAGAGAATTATCTAATTCCTAAGGAACAGCCTAACAAGAACCAATAATAACAACATGAAAAAAGAGAAATGCAAAAAAAAGATTTTAAACAAGTTGACTAATCACTGGGGAAAGAGGGGGGAATTTACCAAGAAAAATAAGGGTACTGCTTTTTAATGCTTCAGTTAAAATTAGGTAATCTTTTGAAAGACAAATAATAGCCTGCTAAGTGATCATCTCATATTAAATCTTCTAAGGTTTCTTGGTGTCTTGAGTTCCATGAATTCCAGCTCCTTTGCAACATTTTGCATCAAAAACATAATCATACTTTACACATTTAAGAGCACTTTCTTAGTGGAATTAAAACAAAGAAGAGGGAATCAAAACAGAATTAACCCACATCTTAACTCAGGGAGAAAAACAGAATATTCCCAAGAGGTTTTTAATTTCTAAGGCTTAACATCTTCAGAGAGTTTATTTTAGCAAGAAGGTACAAATCTTTTCACTACATTGGCTGATAAACTGGAACATGAAAACTTTAATATTCCCATTCAAAACAGTAATTTTTAGACAGTAACTCTGGTCATTTTTATGTAGCCCTGCATTTCACCTGTGCATTTCTGAGTCTGATTTGACAAGTGTTTTGCAACAGTTTGTGAGTAAGGGCTTGCAAGGTTTGTCTTGTCAAAAGGGCAAATCATCATATTACTTTGAAGTAATATTCATATCTTGGTCCCCTTCATGGCAATATAAAGTAACTTCTTAGCTAGAAGTTATCTAGTATTAACCTGGATAAATATGATTCAGTCCTTTTCTCTCTTTCTCTCTTGCACACTCTTTACTATGATGTCTTTGTTTCATTAAGTGCTGGAATTCACCAGCATTTTTCATTAGAATGGCAAAACTGTCCACCATTATCTAGTTGCCAGATACAAGTTTTCAGACTTCAGTCTTCAAAGCAGGTTCGATGCAGCAGAAAAAAGCATCATATTAGACACATCTACAGAAAGAACATGGTTTTAGCACAAATATGATACAGAAGTTTCTCTGCATGGCTTCTGCAAGCCTAATAACACTATTTTTAATAACAAAATTAAACAAAGATGTTGACTTTTAGGAACAGGATTGTTCCAGAATATAATAAAATACATTCAAACTTTTCCTACACACATTATATGCTAAAAAGGTGGACACAATGTGTAAATAGCTGTGAAACGGTCATAGTTATAAACATGGCCACACAAAACATGACCCTTAGTCATTCTGCTGAGTATCTGCTACAGGGCCAAAGTAGCTCCTACAGAGTTGCACAGGAGCCCCATTTATCATAGAGCTTCTGGGCTAAGATTCGCAGAAACTGATAGGAATAGAAGTGCCTCATTTACACGTGCCAAATTTCATGCTCCTAAAAAACAGATCTTATTAAGAAAAATCTGTGTTAAGGCTCCTTAAAAATGGGACCTCTTAGGGGCAGCTGCAGAGGATACGTTAAGAATCACCAGCAGCTTCTTAGTACCTTGACCTTGGTTGCTTATTGGTAGGTTTGTTGTTGGTCCTAAAAATGTTTACCTCTGATTAAGTTACAGATTGCAACCTCGTAGGATCCTACTGTCAGATACATTTACAATTATATTATTAACATGCTGAAAGAACCTAAATTCAGTGTAGTCATATTAATTTATAATGTCAGAACTGTGTATGGTGAGAAAGGCTGAAAATTTCAGGATATTTTTATTAAATTTTCTTAATGAAATGTGGGTTTGAACTGTTATTAAATTTGTGGTTTTCTTAATCTGTTAGCAATGATTCTGGAAGTTTGTGTTCTACACCAACTTGGAGCAGGGGGATACCCCAAAAATATAAACTGAAATACAAAAGAAAGCAGATAGCAGCTATCTTTCTAAATACAGAAAAACAGACTTTACTTTTCAATAGCAGAGAACTGTTAAGTTGGTTCAGCAATCTCAAAGAACCCCCACCTGAAGGATGCTGTTCTATCATGTTGACATTTTATAAATTTTCAGTCCAAAACAGGTTGTGTTGTTCATGAAATTAAACTGGCAAAACCAAACACCCCAATAGAAAGGTTTTCTGTTTGTCATCAACACTCAAAAGAAAATATTTGCTGCTAAGCTGGGAAAGTAGTCCATTTCTTTTTCTGAAATAGAAAGTAACTTTCTAAACTAAGTACTTTCAAAACATTTATATCACTAGAGACTCAAACCTTAGGGGGAAACAAATTTTTTTTTTCACAGCTTAAAGTAGTCTGTGTTATTGTATCTCCAAGTACATTTATTCCTGTACTTCTTACCATGAAGCTGGAAATTTAAGTACTTTTGTCATAAGCTGGCTGACACATTAACCTCCAACACAGACACGGTTATTTCCATTTTTCACATACATTAGCAGATTGATTTCACCCTAATGTTTACCTCAATTATTTACCTAAAACTATCAAACTTTAGGGAAACTACAGACAACCAAATCTATTTAAGAATATTATGTGTTACTTACTGTGAGATAACCAACATATGGCCAAGTTTAGTTCACATTTAGCTAGTACTTTTTAAAGTTCTCTATTTTGAAAGCAGAAATGCAATGTTTTACAGCTCATGTTAGTTTTGATTTTAGAGTAACAATTATCCCATAACACTATATATCAATTATCCCATAACCATATTTAAAATAAGATCTGAAAACATATTATGAAAGCTCCAAAATTATACCTTAGAACACACATTTTCTGAAGGAAAAGAAATGTTAAAATAATAAGTGTTCTTAAAAAATAGACTGTCACAGCCACCAAATATTAGCAAGAAGTCTACATTAAATATGTTCAAGTTAGTACGCCCTACTGACCTAAACATTATATTAACAAAATCTCATCATAGGATATGGAATGCATAGTTGATACTTTTTCATCAGATTGCTACAAGTAGAAAAAAAGATCCTTAAATATAACAAACAAGTCTGAATGTTATTCTTACTCTACATTATTATTTAATCTTGCAGACTATCTGAAACTGAGCCTGAGGCAGGAGCAAGAATTTTGTCTAAGACTGGAGTGTTGTATTTTTGACAGGTTTAAATCAGATACCTGAATGAAACTTTTCTTTAAAGAAGCAGGATGAACAATACAATAATTTAACAAGTCCTTCAATCAGGCTGCAGAAAATGAGAAGATACTGTTTGTGCACTCAGCAAATTAGCACAAATATGTCTGCTGTGACATTACTTTAAACACACAGTAAATAAAAATGCAACTGCCCATAATCAGTTAAGAACTGTTGACCTCTTCATAGCCATAACTTTAACATTGTGTCATACTGTTTTCACAAGAATGCTCTCCAAACAGTTTTCAAGGATAATTTTGCTGTTACTCCCTCTGGCAGGATAAGAAGATAATTCTGTCTCCTCACTAATTTCTTTCCCAGCTTGTTTGGTATCAGTAACTTGTACAAATGCTAAATGAAGTTTTCACCTTTTGTCAAGGCCACTGCTTGAATCTGTCTGTCTGTTATATTTCTAAGGGTAATATTGATACTTCAGAAGATGTAGAAAAAACAAGGGTGTTTCTTGTTAGCAAGATTGCTGAGAATGTTATATACTTTCAGGGACAACATTGTAGAGCAAGCTGCTGTATTTTTCCATTTCTGTTTCTGAGTAATTAAAATTGAAGAGGATTTGCTTGAACCTGATCAAAAGTATTTGCCCCTATGGATGTATAACAGATTGGAAAAAAAACTCCAAACCAAAAAACAAACCAATAACCCACACCCAATTGCTACCCACAGTGTCACATTCTAAGATATAAATTAACTCTATGCGCTTTGAAGTTTCATTTTTTGGATTATATCCATGAAAGTGTTCCATTACTCATATTAGTAATTCTACTGAAATAAGACTATTCCTCTAAGTATAAACATGTAATTTTATTTCTTTTTTAATTTTGGGGTTGTGATGCTTTTGGACACAGGCAGCTTAGTTGTTGACAAAATTAATAAACTTAAATTAAGGACTAGGTGTAACAACAGTACTGTATGTTCAGAAATCCCTTTTCTTAATCACATCTTTCAAGTTTGAACAAGCCCCAATATACTAAAATATGAACTTTAGTTCAATGTACAGCACAAAAACTTTTGGGCCTGTGGCTATGAATCAACATACTTTTAGCCCACAGATCTTCACTCATTTACACCAGCTGACGATCTGTTCTACAGGAGAAGTATTACTGTGCATTTGAGGCGATAGATCTGTCAAATGCACTACCACTGTTTCCAAATCACTCGGGAAAGTTCTTGAAATACTCAAAATCTTGTGAACCCATCCATATATTTACAGGCAAAAGAAATCTTCACATTTTATTAACATATAGGTATTTTTCCACATGCATCTGAAATGCATTCTTTTTAAAAATTTTGTCCAATTACAACAATAACATGTAATCTATATGGAACTATTGCATTACCTGTAATAAAAGCTCAGGCAACCAAATGACAATGAAGATGGCCCATATTTGCTAATTTTTGATATTAACCAAAGGTCTTCAACTGACAGACTAACATAGAGCTACAATAACAACAGAGAAATAAAATAAAAACAGAGGTTTAGCATATATTACCTACTCCATTTCCAATTAAAATAGAGACAAAACCCAGTCTGTGGGGATCACACACAGTTACCAGTTACATCATCCTGGGACCAGATACAGAAAAATTACTATTATTCTGGTTATTTATACTTTGGAGGTGTGGTTCTGCAGTCAGGCCAGCCAATCTTTCTTTTATTAAAATGGGGAGTCCTTATTTCCCCTTTTTCCCTACACCTTGAACATTTGGCTGAAAGCTACTATTTTATCTTTCATTGGAAAATAACTAGTGAATTGAGCTGGGTTATGGAAATGTACACCAAAAGCCAGAGCTAGCAGAGAATAAGCAGCAGGAGCTTGAGACAGATCACTTAACACATGAATAATGGAGCATTGCACGTTAGTTCAGAAGGAGAACCTGAGAAGGAAAGAATGGCCAGCATCAACACTGCAGGAACAGTTCAAATTTAGCTTGCCCCAATGTGCATAATTGAAACCAATTATTTTTATTTTCCCTTTAAGAAAGCTGGACTTTTCTCTGGGTAGGTTCGAAAAGTGCTTGTACTGGTTAATATATATCAAGTGGAACTTAAAAACAATCACATGAAAAACCTTAGTTTAAAAAAAAGCCAAATAATTCTGTTCATTGTGCTGAATTTGTAATGAATATGTAGAGTTAAGCTGAGTTTCAGCTTTGATTTCTAAAGTACTAGCACTTCATCTATTATTCAGACAAAATGGAAAAAAAATAACTAAGATTTTAAGGCTCCTCATAAGTCCTGTGTTTTTACTGGGAATCTTTCACTGACTTCAGTAAACACCAGATCAGATCTTTGAATGGGTTTATTCAGTTCAGTTTCATGTTTTCTGCAGTTTACATACAATCAACTTTGTTCACCCAGGAAAAAAAGTTTTGAAGGTCAACTACTGTATCTTGCATTCTTTTAGTAGTTAAGATGCTTGCCAACTTAATGCTTTCAGACAAAAAATATGCAAGCTTTCTTTCCAACAACTTTGACCATTACCATTCATGTCAGTAGCATCATTTTTATATTTTTGCTTTATAGTTCATGGATCTTTATTTTAAGAAAATTTAATTTAAAAACCGAAAACCAAAATAACAGAGAATAGTAGAATAAAGCACCTTGTTACACAATTAGAATTTGGCAGTTGCAAACAAGGATGCTCACTCTCTTTTGCTTATATAATACTAATATAAATGGATTTTATGCAAATGAACATTATTTTTTTTTGCAAGGATCGCTCACCACCTGCTTTTATGCATTCAGTGTATTTTCCTGAAATGAACTTGCACAGATTCTACTTTCAGTTAAACATCTAAGACTTTAGGCACTGAATAAGGAAATAATTTATATTCATTAAAAAAAACCAGCAGAACACTGCTATATGAAACTTCCAAAGCACCTTAGCATCACATATAAACATCATGTATATCTTCAGTATTTTTTAACTTATGATTTCTATTATAAAGTTTACCCCAAATATTGAAAACCATAGTAATTTAATTACATTTGTCCAGGTAAGGATGCCATATTACAGATGGCATACTTAAGTACAACATTAAAAACATATAACCTCACTGTATCATAATTTAAATCAGAAGGTTTGTCTGCAAAGCTCTTGGTAGATCCCCCAGCCACCTGTTAAGAGGCCATGTGTTCAATTTTTTTTTGGTGAAACACCCAGGGCAATGTAAGTCTGTAGTTTCATTGAAAGGAGCAAAAACCTGACTGCATTCTATTAAGCATTTGACAGAATGAAAAAATGTAATTCTCCCTCCATACCACTCAATACAAAGGAGAAGACAAAGAGTAGGTTAGAGCAATGAGACAATTACTCTTACAAATTAGTGCTGACATATTAGTCAGCATGATGAGCAATACGGTCAGCCCCACAGCAACCCAGCTAGAAAGTTCTTTTAGGTACTATGGCAAAAGGTGGATTTTAACAGATTTCTAGACACCTAATCAAAAAGCTTTGTAAATGTAGAAGCAAAGCCGCGTTGTAGAGTAGAAAACCAAACATTCTGGTTTGAAAAAGTAACAATTAATGTTGTCATCCTTGGTTAATCAGAGGCACAAATCAACTTCTCCACAGTGAATGAAAGGAGATTGCTACAGGTACTGATTGTATATGAAAGGCCTTGAAAACAACAAAAGAAAAGTAGCTCCTCTTTTATACAATAGGCCACAACCTGCTTTTAAATAACATTGCTGTACCTCACAGTGGATATTTTACCTTCTATAGAACAACATATTAAGAAACATTAAAACTATATCTAATGTTTAAGAAGGAATGTTTTTCTTTTTATGCACTCATGAAAAAAAGTGAAAATAGAAATCAAAATATTTCTTAGAGCAAGAAAAAGAAGTCATCACATGCCTACATCACAAAGTTCTTGCACATTAGTCCTAAAAAAAATCCCAACTTAAGCCACTTCAACCCAAAGCACTTTTAGAATATAGCAACAATTCTTCAGAATGTTTTTTAAGCCGTCTTCAGAATATGTATTTTAAATATAGTCACTCACAGCTGCTTAGCATAGTTAAAGGCAGAAACCAATTGAAATCACACATATATACCTATACAACCATATATTTACCAGAATGTCAAATTCATTATGGATACTAAACAACCTTACATGTCAACTGTCTGAAATTTTATTTATGATCATCATGTTGATAAAGGTCCACTGGTCCCAAGAAATAAGTTTTTAAAAAAATTGAACTCGAGATAAAGAAATGAAGAAACCATATATACAAGCGTTATGTGTGTATGTGCGATTGGTTCAGCTGAAAGCCCAGTTCTGGTCCCAGAAAAGGCCCAGTTCTGTCATATATGAAGGTTTTTTGATAAATACTATTCTAAAAATTTGGGCTTAGTTTGATCATAGACATTATCTTGAGCTAACCACTCAAACTGCTACTACACCTTCAACTTCTAAAAACTATGTCTCGACCCTAATCATACTTTTCTAAGGTGCCATATAGGCCAAATGAACTGCATTCCAACCTATTTGTTTCAAAGCTACAATTCAAACGTTATAAATCAAGTAGCTGATGAAACATAAATCTAGAGCTTTCTCTCGTGTCTGTGTATTACAGCCCAGTTGGCTTTTCCTTCTGGCTGCATCTACTCTGTAACAACCATTCATGGAAGGATAGGTTACATGCAAGTGTTTGGTTTAGATGAGCAAGCTGGAATAGCTTTTAAGATCAGAAAGGAGCTTTTCAAACACAGCACTCAAAGATTGGCAGCTACATACAATTAAGAGTGTTCTTTACTTAGTCCATTGGATTTTATGTATCAGTTTAGAAATGCCAAATTCTCCCTCTTCCCCAAGAAATGATCAATAAATTACTAACACTGAGAATACTGGGATGGTTTTTATCCAGAATCATTAGTCTTGACAAATATATTTATATTCCATAACAATAAAACCACTCTGCATTCCTTTAAAACATCACTTCCAGTGATTTAAATTAATTGTTGGCTCCACTTAAAAAATAGTGCAAGATACATATAGAATTACTGACGTTTGAATGAGAAAAGCTCATTCGTTTATCCACACTGTTCAGCCAGCGGATTCATCGGTTCGGACACTGAAGGCTAAAGGGAGGTTGATCACTGACAGCAACGAGAGTTCTCTCAATCCTACAATTACCTCTGAAATTGCGTAAGGATGTAGAAATGAGTCTGACAAACATTTGAAATAATCAGCATTGCCCCAGATGTAACACCAGCCAGGTTCATTGCAAAATATTACAAAAAAAATAAGGTTCACATACTAAACAAGGGATCACTGCTTTCTACATCTGCAGCTATTTACAGCATGAGACTACTCAAAATCTAGTATTAACATTATCACGATCCTGCCTCTTTGAGGACAGTTAAGTAAGTGAATAATCTCTTAAAAATAAACAACTAAGTTTTTGTGGGAATGGCAGGGAATGGGGGTTGAAGGGGGAAGGATGATGGGACATCTGTGCATTTGTGATTTTTCTGTTGGTCCAGGTTTTTTGTGTTTGGGGAGGGGTTTTGTTTGTGGTGTTTTTTTTAAAGAGACTTTGATTTGTCCTCCAGGATCAAGGTTCAAATATTTGGGTTTTAAAGAGGAGCTGGATATTGACAAGACAGAATTCACCCACACAGAACACATGAGCCAAATGTTTTATTAGCCCACCATCCTGGAATACAGAACTCTTCCTATCCTGGTGTTGCTCAGTGTAACAGGAAATCTCTGCGAGCTGCCTTCTGCCTGCTTGGTGCCACGTGTCCTACTTGAAAACTGGGCCCTCGCTTGCATGCTCCAATCAAAGTTTACATGACAAATAGAAACTGAGGCTGTGACAGGCCTCAGCTTTAAAAAGGCATTGTACCTGCAAATATAAACATTAGAATTTATGAACAGCCATAATAATATAGTATTTCCTTATTTTAGGGGGCTGTAAGCAGCAACTTGGAGCCAAATAGCTCTGCAGCCAGTCTTAACCAACATAATATTTTGATTGAAGAAAAGGTAGATTCATCAATACCCAATAAAAAGTGTTTGTAACCAAAGCACCCCTCCCCAACTCTGAACTTTATTCTTAGAGGAATCACTCATATGGTGTTTTAAGTGAGGCTTTTTCCAATACACTCCAACCCATCTCCCACAAGTTACATTCTTTAACTTGGTCAGCCCTGAATTGGTCAGGAAGTTGGACTAGATGATCTCTGTAGGTCTCTTCCAACTGAAATAGTCTATTCTAAATTTCTCACAAAGACAGAAATATTGAAAAATGAAAATTATATATAAAGCTGTATGTGTCATAATAAAGGGAAACCTCCAAACATTCCCAAAGCAAAAAAACAACTTGAGGCCCATAATCAAATCCTTGCAAACACACACATACATACACACATACTTGTCCATACATGAAATTAAGGTCCCTTTTGCACCATTTAAGACACCAGCTAAGAGAGAGCTCTAGTGTAAGGTGATGAAAAACATGTTTCAGCGGTTCATAAGCACTATAATCTGCCCTTTTGAAAATACATTATGAACTAGTTGGGAATTCTACTCCCACTAGTTCTATCTGCTCAGAGGGAGTTGAAACAATAAATATCCTCTAAGATATATAAATGCTACATAATTAATTTTACTGTTTCTTTTCTTTTTTTTTTTGTTTTTTAAACAGCAGCTAACAGCCATAATCCACAGTCCTACACAATATGCTTGAAGTGAAATTCGCATGGATCTTTTTACAGAAAAACGTTAAATATAAACATTTATGATACGAAAATACACATACTTTACATAAAATATTGGAGACCTCAATCTTTGTAGGCATTAAAATTTTAGGCATTTTTTTCACACTAGTTACAGACTTTATGTGGCTTTCAGAGGAATGTCTGAAGTGAGAAATCATGCCCTGACTTTAAAAGGGATCAGATCACCTTTTTGTATTCAATATCAAAGGCAAAAGATTGACTAGTGCGTTCATTTCATTATTTTTTTTCTAAAATTTCAAAGTTGACTGCTCTATTTATATTTCTGAATAAAATGTGTAATTTAATAAAGCTTTAGTTCTGCAATCCAAATCAAAACCAGCTTTGATTGTGTTCTTAAGAGAGATTGATAAATTGCAAAACAGCTGTACCCACTATTTTCCCAATCCACACATATATAATCAAAATTATAAACCACAAAAATCAAGAGAGTGCTCCTTCACACCCAAGTAAGCAATCTTACTAATCTGAGTGAGATCATTTATCTCAACAGCCACTCCTGTTCATAAAGATGGAAGCCTCAGACCCTGCTCCAGATTTCGTTAAGGTTTTCTGTGGATATAGCCCAGAAAAGCTATAGAGCTTCAGACATCACCTAATGTCAAAACACAACATTCCCAAGTTTGGTGATGCTTTCACCCTGCACCGGGTGGCCTACCTAGGCCTCAAAACTAAAGTATAAACAGTGCCGATATTCCAGCTACTAAACCCCTTGGGGAAAAAACACTGCTCTTGTGTATCTCAATGTATATATATTCATCAGAGGACAAGCAAAATCCAAAACTGACAATTCCTCTGGTATACGAGAAGGTGCTCAGCACTGCTCTGAACAGTCTCTGCTTTTGTGCAGGACACATTTTCTCTTTCCAGGTGAGATAACTCTCTGACTGAAGGCTAAAAGCCCAGCAGGGCTGAAGTAAGGATTGCATATGATAAAACCCAAAACATACAATAACTGCTTCAGGAAAATATTGGGATGACTTCGGGCCGGAAGCACAAAACCTCTCTGAAGAAAAACTGAAAGAATTCTTGTAAAAATCTAAGGAAAGATTCATTCTAAACTAAAAACAGAAATATTTTTATTTCAAAGTACATGAATCAGAATATGAAGACTGTTGTGACAGGAAGGAACAAACTGAACCTGAGGTTACAAAATTAAAATTAGAAAATTAGGGAAAATTTAACAAATCTTCTGTCACTGAAAGAGCACAGTTAATGAATTTCAGGAGCGTCCAAACTTATGAATAAACACCATCACATAACAATTCATATTGTGGCTACTTGTGACACTGTAGCTCTCTAAATGAATTTGAACTGATTCTAAACAATTTTGGCTGATCAATCCAGACCTCTAATATGCAAAATAGATCATCTCTACATTGGAGATCAAGTGTTACAGTGTAATAAAGGTCCTAAAAGACAGCCAGCAACTTGAAAGCAAATGGTTAAAGAATTTGTTAGCAAATAGGAGTAAATATGGTGAAAGACATTTCCCAGCCTTGGCATCCAGCAGGGAGCCTCGCTGGTGTCTGGATAAGCAGATGAAAGCCTTGTACACAGACCTTGATATCTTCTCAGTGAAGTCGTATTTGCAGTGAAGGACATTGATAGAGACTCTGAAAAAAGTGTGCTGGGCAAAGCGAGGAGGGGGAGAGGGGGTTGACAGAAAACACAGCACAGGCTTTGAGAACAAGAAGTCCTCTCCTAGATTTGCATTTTCCAAACACTGTTGACGTATGAACACAGACGATAAATTCTCTTTCTCAGCGCACATTTCAAGCCATCGCTTTAATTATTCCTATCAGTCCTGTTGCCCATTGCACTCCCATTTCTACCTCCCCCAACATACGAATGATACTTCCCATGTTTTCAGCAGTTTTACAAAGCAGTGCTTTTTGTGCACCCTATCTGCAGGTGCAGCAAAGACCTTGGCAAGGGGCAAACCGATTATCACTTATGAAAACAGCTACTCTGTATTGTTCATACTTCTTCAAGGTCTTGAGCACAGCATAAATTCTCATGAAAACGACGTTATTGCAGTTCAGGCATCAGACAGCTACCCAGGTAAGCCTTATTGTTCTTTGTAGACATGATTTCACAGTATTTTTTCATTTATACGATTTTTCTCTCTCTCATGCATTTTTGGGGTAATTGAAATAGATATTTTTGCAGCTTTTAAATAAAAAAGCCTCAAATATTGTGGAGTATCGCAATATACTGCAGACAGGATATTGTTACTGACTTGTAATTCATCTTCAGGTCAGTTCTACAGAGATGATTCTTATTTTTTCTGCATTTTCTTTTATGTATTTCAAAAAATTAGATTGCACAGTGAATTTTTAACATACTAAATACTGTTAAGTTTCTGCTGATTCCTTGGCATTAACATTGGCTGCCTCGTACTTTAACCTCTGTTCTAGCTTGCACTAGTTTTTAACAGCCTTATAACACTGAAATCAAACTAAAAACCACTGTGTAAAGAATATAATTTATTTTTATTCTCCTTAATCTATACATTTATATTCCAGGTTTACTTTTGCCGCAAGGGGAGTTGATCCTGAGCTAGCTCGTTGTTCCTTTTTCCTATGCATATACTTCTTTGAGAATTGGATCTAAAGAGGCATAGAGCATGGGAAAATGGGGCGACTGAGGTACTTCACCATTCATTTCAAACAGCATTTCCAAGGTGACTGTAGAAATGTATACAGAAAAACAGGTGTATGAAGAAATGAAAGGTTAATTTATTAAACTCTTGCTTAACCATCAAAAACTGAATAAAATTACTCTGAGGAGTAATTTTGGCTGAATGTTGGTTTCATCCTAAAAATCTGATTTATCACAAGAATAAAATTTTAAGCATTTATCCAACCACAGTATTTAACACACTGCTTGGTTTAATGTTCTATCTAAAATATATGTATTGCTAAGAAGCTACTCCTGTACTCTTTATTCCCATAAACCTCCAATATAAAATAACAGGAATGTTGTCGCACAAGCTGCAAAAACCCAACTTTTTGGACCTGTCTCAGTCAATTAGTGCTGATTTCAGTGCTGACGCAGGTGTGTAAGGCCCCCTCCACTCAGGTGTGTAATGTTACACAAGTGGGCTATCTTCAATGTACTCTTCATTCTTAGGACTCAATCCTTTAAGATCCTCAGTACCTTTTACATGATGCCTGTATGTGCTCCGTTACAAATTCTTCACTTGTAAAAATCAGACAGTTAATAGTAAATCAAATAATAAACATGTTAATTTTTTTTTCTTCTTTCATCCACAGGTATCTTGGAAGCAGAAGTGTAGACATTCTCTTGGCTTTTTTTCATTCGGTAGAAAAATGATCATTAAACATGTTTTTTATGCTTCTGTCCAATTACTTCTATTTAGTCAAAATAACAATGTATCACATCAATTCTGGGGAAAAAATGCTATTATGGAACAATGTAACTGTACATACTGCATGTCAAAAAAAAATCTAATGTTTCAGTCACAGATCCAAAGTTTGCATTTCCCTGCATCACAAATTCTAACAAGTCTTGTAAAGTTATGTGCTCAGAAAAAGCAAAACTAGGTGTATTACAAGACATTTTACTCAGTGGTTATTGTTAAGCTGTACTATTCAAGCCTAAATGAATACTTCAGAAGTCACTCTTTTATTTGTCTGTAACACTATAGTATCAGAGGACTATTCTATTTACATCACGTCACGTTTTTTCTTAAATTAAAAGGCAATAAAAAGTTACACCCACAACTGTATGTTTATTCACTGATTTCATATTAAAGCTTGCGTTAAAGGGGATGGAAGTTCATAACCAATACATTACTAAATTCACTTGTGAAAGAATGGAAAGATTTTTAATATTAAAAAAATCTGTGTCTAAATAACTGCCATTAAAATCAAGAGGAACCTCCACAATTACTGCACAGAAGGGTGGAAAAAAGAGGCATACAAACAAACAAAAAAACCCACCAAACAAACAAACAAAAAAACCCCAAGAGACAAAACCCCATATAACTTCAAGTTTCTCAAATTCCACAAAGATTTCGTGTTAATATAAAATTTTAAAATGGAATTATGTTGGAAAATGTATATTTTACCTTTAATACATTTATTGCATAGTTTAGCCTATAACAATTCTAGAGCTCTGTGCAACAAGACTACAAAAACTACTGTTTTTTTCTTTTCTATCTTTTCCCTCTTCTTTCACCACTTTCCCACACAGAGTACACTGTTTAAATTAAAAGCTAATAGGAAAAGTAATGTCATGTCAGCTCTTACCAAAAAGAGAAGAAAAAGTGTTTGAGGTTGGAGCGACATCAATAAAAATATTAGGCCGAAGAGCAACCATATCAAGACAAACAGCAATACTGAAATGAAGAAGCACAGGAATGCCCCCAAAAAAGAGAGTTCTAATTTTTTCTTCTTTTTATAGTATATAGTATAGTGTATATATATATAGTATATTTTTTTCTTTTAATTTAAAAGAAGTAGCTTTCATAAAAAGAAAGAACAATCAGATTAGCTACCTAAAAGCAAACAACAAACACAATGTTTACATTCCCTTGCTACATTAGAGGAATCCTTTCAGCTTGGGGGAGGGGGTGTATATGAACTGAAAAATAAGTATCTCATTGATTTATTAATTTTTTTTATGCTTTGGGTTGGGTTTTTCATGTTTTTAAAATCCTTTGTGGAGAATGAATCTAGTTCTCACTCTTCTTAGGTACTGGTTATTGACCCCAGTTTTAATGACTTTAAAAACTCTACAAACCATAAACTTTAAAACTTTACAAACATCTAAATGTTTTTTAAAATGGTATTAACTCCAAGAAACTTCAAGTTTCTTAACAAACTTAACTACAAGAAACTTTGTAAGCACATATAAAGCAAGGAAACAACAGGACATACAAATGATAAAGCACTGGACAGATTCTGGAAGCAGAACTAGCAAATCTGAAAAGGGATGGGACAACGACAGGATAGCAAAGTACAGATTATCTATAGGCTTTTCCACCTCTATCCTGTTTGTGCTTAATCACTCAAACACAGACCATAACTCTGGCATAAACACCTTCCTGAAAAAGACTAAAAGGAGAGTAAAAGGCACAGTTAATGACCAGGTTGAGAGATCTTTTCCCTTTTTCTTTGTGCCCATCATAAGATCCAAACTAATTAGCATTAAAAATAATTATTTAAAATTAATAAGCAAGGAGGTAAGGACAGGAGGATCCCATTTTGTAAGGCTTAAATAAAAAGGCAGAACCCTAGCTATAAACATCCTTTTCACCTCCTGAAAACATGGGATAAGATGAACTGAGCAAACAGTGTGAGGACAATAACATAGAGCGGTACATGCCACTGTTCAACAACTGTATGTCGAATGTTTGTAACACTGCCTGAATTAAATGGGCAGTGAAAGCTTTAAAATTCCTTTGCATAAATATACTCCTGTTTATGTCATTTCTCATATAACTTTTGGAAATTGGAAAAAATGGGGAAATTCGAAAAAGTGTGAACGTACCTCTGAGTATTTCTGTGTTGTGTTTTTTTTTTCTAAATGCTCTGAGACACACCCAAGAACAAATATGTTTACCTAAAAAATATATTGAAAAAATATTTTTATTGTCTTTTAATGCAGTGAATATTTTGAAACTAATACACTGTCACCAAATAGAGAGCACAGCACTAGGCAAAGCAGGAAATAGATTAACTTACTCTAAGTTAATGCCTACACTTTTAAAAATTTCTGGCCAGCTAAAATTTCCTATTTCTTATGGTATTATATTCTGTAATCCCAAACAAAAGCAGAGAAAAGGACAGAAGGGGTGACAATTCTAAATAGGTAGAATTTAGATTGCATATGGCAGTTTTCAAACCTTTCCATATGTGACTTAAACTTCATAACAAATTAAAAAACAAGCAAGCAAGCAAAACCACAGTTTTCTGTTATGATAGTGGATTACGTATGAATCAAACTTCCTCTAACAGAATAACCCAAAAAGTGACAGTCCTAGCAAAAGTTAAGGATCAGAAGTGTGCAACCAGAAGCTGAAAAGGTAAATGCAACAGCACTGTAAACTACCAGGTAAGGGCTTACAGTTGTGCAACAATTCTCCAACAAGCACAAATAGTCAGACAAATCAACTGGAAGCAGAAACTAGATTTGCTAAAGAAGAATTGCTGTGAGAAAAACCCAATGGTGTCAAGAACACTGCTTCAAAACAAGTCTCTAGGATCAGACATAATTAGAACTCTCAACTAATCCTATCAAGTTTTCAGCTGCCTTCAGCTTTTTTAGTACATTTTGCCACTTAGAAATATTTTTTTTCTTAATTGTCTCTTCTTTAGTTTAAATGATGGGAGACACTGATAAACATTGTGGTTTTCAACTACATCTGAAACATTTTAACATATCAAAAACAATCCAACAAAAGCCCTCTCAGAAGTCAACTAAATTAACTTAATTGCAAAGTTTTTCATTATCACTACATGCAATGGTCTTATAAGACACAGGAAACAATGTCTTTTTATATTTTTTTTTTCAGAAATTGTGCTCTTATATTTGTTTAAAATGTGCATTACATGACCGGTATTCTGTGGTTCCCATGACTCCCTATTCCTACTTTTGCCTGTATCTGTGCTTTAAACTAGATCACTAGCCTGCCTAAGGGAAAAAAAAAGCAGCAGACAAAAAATTCTACTTTCCCCCTGCCTCACTGGAGTTAGTCCACTGATCCCATTCACCTTGTACCTGCAAAAGCCTCTGCACCAATATAATGAAGGAAGAGAAACAGAAGTTGCTTAAATTGGAAAAACACTTAGGAACATCTTTGGACTTGCTGTTTGAGGAAAACAGTGTTTACATTTTCTCTGTACTCACTTCCTCTAACACACAAATATCTGTGACAGATTTACCTTAGAGAAAAAAGCCAAGACTTTGTTGTAGGAAATATGTTCACCTCTGCCTTTTTCAAAAACTCACTAACTGGTATAACTACAATTCTCTGTAACACTACCTGCCAGCACTGGCAGTGGAAAAGCCTGGAAGGACTAATGATCTGTCCATCGAAATACAGTATTTTGCTACAAAACCCAATACAGCAGCAACATACTATACCATGAACATTTAGATCACTTTTCAACTCACACTGAAGCTAAGTCTTTAATTCATGTTCCAGCATCTACATAAAACTTCTTTTTGATTTTTTTTTTAAGCTGCCAGAAAGTCAGTTTCATTACTACGTGCACACAAGAAAGCTGCAGTTCTATCTGAAAAATTGAGCAGATTAAAAAGCTGACTGATGCTGAAAAGGAACAGTTCCTCATACCTTCCTCCCCCTGCTTACCTTGTACTAATTAAGGCCAGTTTTCTGACTTTTACCAACGACATGCAGAAAGAGGAAAATTCTAGTTTAGGTTTCAACAATAACAAACAAACCCACCAAGCAACTTCAAATATTCTTGTTACTGTTGTTTGTTTGTTTCGCTGAAGAGCTGCAGTTCCACAAGAATTTACACGGCACACACGTGTGTGTAAGGGGAAAGGGGGGAAGCCTCACTCCATACCCGACCTAAAATAGCTCAGTTTAGGACTTGTTTTTCTTTTTTTCTTTCTTTTTTTTTTTTTTTTCGGTATCTAATTAAATTACTGTAGTAGTTGTTTATGAGCTTTAATTAGATTTCAGAGAGCGTTTGAGATGCAGCTTTCTCCAAACACGCGGGCAGGCAGAGCCAGCCCTTCCCGCGTCCTCGGCGCTCCCCCTGCCGAGCCCGCCCCGGGCCGCACGGACAGACGGACAGCAGACGGACAGAGGGAAAGGCCGGGAGACACGGCACGTCACAGCAAGGGAGACTGGGCTTACAAAGGCAGAGATGAGGGACAGAAAGGACTGGGTGTTTTATGAAGCATATGGGGAGACAAGAGCTATGCTGGGAAGGAAGAATTTGGGGTCGTTTGCAGTTTTTTTCTGTTTCCTTCCCTTTATGCAAACTATCTGTTTCTACAGTGCAACCCTCTCCGGAATTTGGGATTACAATGCTTATTCCTGCCAGCAAAATGTATCTTCTACCTTTTTTTGATAGTGAGCTTTGATACAAATACACACTGTGGACACACACTGATTTTTTTTTTTATAAATCTTTGTGAATACTGAGCAATCCACAAGGAGCTGAAAAGTTAAAATACACTGGAATTACTCATACAATTTAATTCCACTTCATAAAATATGCATGCCAATGTGGTCTGAATTCAATCCCCTCTGTCCAATAAATTATTACCTTTTTTTCCCCCCATAGGACTCTTCCTTTCTGCAAGATCAAAGCTTTATCAGCTGTAGATAAGGGAAGCTGTAGATGAAGTGAAAAAAAGGAAAGCAGAAAGGAAAAAAGTCTTACAATGAAGAAATGGTTAATGACATATCAAACAACATATTTCTACTGTCAGGGACAGATTTTCTGTGAGATGGATCAAGTTTTTTAAACTAACCTCCTTGCATTTCTTCTTTCTTTTTTTTTTTAATCTATCTCTTCTGTTGTATCAAGGGGGTTAAACTAAGACTGAGCAATATCTGAATTTTAATTCTAAAACAGGTATTGTTTTGCATTACAAATATTTTTTCCATTACCATATGATGCCCTTTAAGGAAGAGACTCATTACCCACTGCCAGAGAGAGCCTGGGAGCTCCCTTATTGGAGCACAATGGGTTGTTAAAGCCAAGCCGTTCCTCGGTGCTGAATCACGGCCGTGAGGCGCCCAACAACCGGAGGCGCGCGCTTTGAGCCCATCGACGGCTTCTCCGGGGGCTGCCGGGGGACGCTACGTGACGTCATTTCGCACCCTCAGAAGAGGGCTTGCACCAGTGAGAGCAACGCTGAATTGGATGAAGTACTGGAACAAGGAGCAGAGGACACGCTATGGGGTAAAACTCATCTAGTCTAAATCTAGAAAAGCTGGCAAAGAGAAGGTGGTGAAAGTAAAAGTCGTATTTAAAAAACACTATTTATTTCCTAGTGAGTTACATACGCGTCCGCACATCGCTCCAGTTCTTACCTTAGTCTACTTGGAGAAAGTCAGTAATGATACCGACCCGCTGACTGTTAAGATACCGGTATTTATTTATATAAAAGTACTCGGTACTGAAAGGAATCCCGCTGCTTCTTCCTCTTCCTCTTCCCTTCCCTGCGCCAGGCGTTCTGCTGGGCAAGTTGCAGAGCTCACCCCGGCTCTTAAAAAGCCAGTTGCTTCCCTTTCCTGCTGGATTAGAAACCCGACTGGAGTCCCTGGCGGACCTGGGGCTACCTAAGGGAAAGGCATGGCTGGAAAGAAGTGGTGCGGGAGGGGTGACACCACTGCCTTCAACACAGAGACCGCCATCGAAGGCATCCGCCAGCTGCGCCCCGCCACGCAGCAGAGATGGATATGGGACACAACATCTCCATGAATATGGGACACATCTCCGACTCCCTATAGAAATCCTTCAAGTGATGGAACGAACCCGTCTCCAGCGCCTGTGACTGCTGAGCTGCCGCTAGCACGTTACCCTACTACAGCTTCTGCGCATCACATTTTCCATACTCAAATCAACACCACGAGGATAAATTTTGGTTTGCAGGACATGATATTCACAACTAATGCAATGACTAAAAAAGTGTTAATTACTATGAGACTCTCCATGAACTCTCTCTTTCAACAAGAGACTTGAATAGAAGAAAACATAGCTCTAAGTGACACCAAACATTTCCACTGGGATCTCCACCAAGAGAGGTTATCATTGAACAGCAGTGGTAAAACGAGTCGGTATCACCCCCACAACACCGCTCTAGCTTACTATTGACAGGCAAAATCCTGCTCATTATAGCTTCTGTAGCCTCCGTATTCATAGCAAGTACTAATCATCATTGGAAGATGGGATAAACGTTTCATCACAGGACCTGCCAATCGTTAATTGCTGACAAGAAACACACGTCAATTACCCTTTCAATTGTAATTGCTCTCATATGACGGGCGCTTATGGGATTAGAATCAGTCCATCAAAGTCCTTTGAATGGGGACTTTGCCTCAAGCCACGTTCTGTATCTTAGGCAAATCGTCACAATATCACTCAAACCATTAGTATTAGCATTTTAGAAATGTAATTCACTTCAAGTATGTGTTTTCTTGTGTTTATCACCTTCGTAGCCACTGGCACTCCCTCTTCTCTTTTGTTCTCTGCTGTTTAGTTTTGTTCTAACATTGCAGGGTCAGGTCAAAAATGAAGTGATGGTTATGTTATATATATATATATAAAAATATATATATAATATGTCATGTTAGATGTTATGTTATGTTAGTGTTACACATTTCCCCCCCAAAAAATCCCAAACCTAAACCATTCAAGTTTAAATATCAACTAAAGGAAACACAACAGAAAGTTCTTACAGAAAATCAATAAGTAACACTAAAAGCCTTAAAAAATAATAAAATTAAATAAAATTAAAATAATAGTAAAACCAAACTCAATGCATATTGAGTCTCTAACATAGGAGAAGACTATGCATCTTTTATAGTACAGCCACATGCCATACAGAAAGTTAAGTTATTATCATCGCTTCTGTTTACAATGAATGGGCCAGTATTTAAACATGGGTAACCCCCAGAGCCCCTTTCATTTTGTATCTGCACATGCTTTTCTGCTAACAGTTATACCAACGCACAAATATTGCTGTCCATACGTTTTCCGTGTTAGACATAATTAAAACCACTAGTCTTGTTTTTAAAGTGATTGCATTAAATGCAAAAACATCCTCAGCAGCAAAAGTTCTCAGAGCAATTCTGACACAAATCTATGAAAGTTTTTACCAGCAGATAAATCAAAGGAGATTCCCCGCTGCCATCCTTTAAAAAAAGGTACTTGATTTTTCAGGAGGAGACGGGCAATAGGGAAATCCTTACTCCAAGTCTCCTACGTACAATTTCAAAGCCAAAGTACTTCAGAGGATGCAAAAAGAAATTATAGAAAAACTCTCTGAGGTGATCCAGTCCCATGAAAAAATGTCGGAAGGAAGCCTCACGCACCTATCCATAGCACGAGTCTGAAACATGGCTCTGCTACAGAAATACTATATTACCTTCCTGTAGCTTTTGAAATTAATCGAATATTCCAATCGATAAAAGATTGAAGGATTTAAGAAACACAAAACCAAACAAAACCAAACAAAAAAAAGCCCACAAACAAACCTACAAGTTTTGTTAACACTAAAATACAGATTTAAAAACTGACATCATAATGGCAATCCTTTTGTTACTAAAAACGTTGGTTCATCTCCTAAAATAAGTACAATACTAATTAACAACTAGAAGCAATAATATAGTCGAGCAATAAGTGTCTTATTGATTCTTCTGACTAGACACTACCTGTAACACAAAGTATATTACCATGACACATTTCAGAAATTGTCTATTACTTTGTACTTTTTCCAGATCAAACTTTATGCTTTGCGGGACTAACTTGTAGGTTTGTAGGAATAGGAACCGAGCTAATGGAAACGTAAATATAACGGTCCATTTCAGACAAATTGTCCTGAACACTGAAATATTTCCCAGTCATTTTTCCCCATAATGTTACACGAAGGCTTCTAAACCGTACTCCTTCACTGCCATCAAAGCAGAGTCCTTAGCAACAGTCTCCTTCCTGGGTTTGGGGAGGAGAGGGAAAAGGCCGTGAGTGTGTATTGTGATGGGTCGGTTTTTTTTTAAAGACTGATTTCATCTGGTAAATGCAGAAAAACAATTTATGCAGACATGCATAATAAAATGCAGATTTCTCTGTGGGTTTTGTTTTGGTGGTTTTCTTTTTTTCTCATTACAAAGAAGAGCTGTAACTTCTAAGCTTCATCTTAATTGTTTTTAAAAGCTATAGATTGCTGTGGGTGGCATCAGAAACACACGAGGACAATGCAGCTGCCACCCCTGTTAGTCTGTTCAGATAAGCTTTTCACTAGAACGTGTCAGCTGCGCAGTCATTTCTTTGAAGCACATGTAGTCACCTCCTAGAAGCCTCATGCTGATAAAAAAAAAAAAAAAAGAAAACCAGACTGCCCAGATGGATATTCGAGAGATTTTTTTTCCTCGTTATTAAAAGGAGAACAAAAGATTTTCTATTTTTTTAAAAGTTGCAGATGTATATACTAAGAATATTCAAAGTCTGCGTCTAAAAATCTCTTACCTATGTCATGCTTCGGCAGAATTAACCAAAGGGCATGTAAATCCCATTACATTTTATGGGAGTAAACAATATTCCTGCCTGAGAAAACAGAGAAAACCTTAGGGGGAAAAGAGCTACAAGGATAGCATTACCTGACTTTTCCACCTCACCACAAATGCATCACCGTTCACAAAAGGTGACGTGAAATTCTTTGAAGTCTAAGAATTAACATGTTTTCTCAAATACGTTCAGCCCTGCGAGAAAGCTAGCTCATTATCTCCGACTCTATAAACTCAAGCAGCAGTGACTGTTTACTGAAACAACCTGTAAATGTGTCAGCCTCTGTTTGCAGAGGATAAGGACTCTCTTCAGACCGTAGAAGTTGTTCTCTTCTCACCCTTATCTGAATCGTGCCTGAACAGACTGCCTCTGAACAGAGTTTACACATCTCTTCTTTGATCTACTTCATAAGAACACCAGAACTGTTTACTTTGAAACGCACACGCCTCTGTCTTGGAAAAGGATATCATATTTTTTAATACATCAACGGGTAAGAATTTTCTGTTTTTCTCATCCCGTCCAATATCCTGAAACATTACTGCTCATTGCTTAATTTTATTCTTAAATAAATTCATAAGAATTAACTCATTCTACTACCTATTAGATTATTTAAAACCTCTACAAATGGTAATTTCTACAAATGACCTAATAAACCGCCACAGTAGCTCTGCTGTGATCTAGTTTCAAACCTTCTCTCGTTGAGGACTCGTTTAAGTCTCCGATGCTGTGTAAATTGGAGCCAACAACCGTCCCTCCGGCTTCGGAGGCAGACGAAGGATGGAGTTGCAGCACGCTGCCTCACGGACAGCAGTGAAAAATATTTAACCCTCCATTTCCAACTAACTCCTAGTTCAAACAATACCCATCTTGACTTAATCGAGAGCAGTGCGTTACTTATAGGCATATTGGGAAGATACTGGCATCAGTGTTTCTTCATAATTTTTACCCGTTTGCAAGCTCAAGGGCTCATTCCTACTTCGAGTCACTCTCCTTTGCCAGTAGAAAGGCAAGAAGGTTCTAAGAGAGGCTCCAAATTTGGGTTTAAGTCTCGTAAAAGAGGCCTCTTTCTTTCCTCCTTTGTTACCAGCCTCCTCTGCGGAATGTCCTTCATACCGGGAGATAAATGCTAAAAATTTGGGTTTAATTCAGTACTAAAATAGCGTTTAAGACTAAAAGTCACGGCGCGGCTGCGGAGCGGAGGCCGGAGGTGCGGGCCGCGAGGCGATTACGAGGCCAAGAGACGGCTCCGAGCTGAACTTGGCGCCAGGTCAGGGAGCCTCGAGTCCTGCGAACGCCCGCATCCAGAGATTAGCCGGATGTAACAATCACCTGAAAGGGGAGATTAAAGCGCCTCTCAATGGGGCCCTTTGTTCTCGGCCTCATTTGATGCTTTTGCGGCCTTTTCAAACCACGTCGCAAAAGGCGCTTTAAATGATTGCCCCTAGAGCCGGGGCGGCTTCAGAGGGCGAGGGGTGGCGGCGGCAGCCGGGAGCGATGGAGAAAGGACCCTTCTCGGTGGAGTGGCTGGCCCAGAGCAGCCGCGGCGGGGACCGGGCCGCCGCCGCCCGCCGGCCCTACTGCCCGCCCGGCGGCGGGGAGGGCCCGGGGGACCTCGGCGATTCCCGCCTCCGCTCAGAGGCGCGGCGCGCGGGGGGACCGTTGCTGGCGGCCGTTACCTCACGCCCGCCGCGCGTGCGGACACTGCCTGCGTCACCGCCCGCGCACATCGGGCAGGGTCAGGCTCCTCTTGCAGCCGCGCTCCCGGAGGCCGGGTACCGCAGCAGCCCCCCGCACCCAGCCGAGGCGCGCGGCGGCCCCGCCGTGCCAAGTTCCCGGCCCCGCACCAAGTTCTCGGCCGCGCAGCTGCAGGAGCTGGAGCGGAGCTTCCGCGAGCAGCGCTACATCGGCGCCGGCGAGAAGCGCCGCCTGGCGGCCGCGCTGAACCTCTCCCCGAGCCAGGTGAGCGCGGGCGGGGCCCCCTCCCTCCGCCTGAGGGGGGACACCCCTGGGAGCGGCGGGAAGGGGAGGCCCCCGCCGCCCCAGTTCGCTCTGGTGCAGGCACCTGCTGGGGGTCCCTGGGGGGACGGGTACAGTGGGGGCTCGCCCCTCCGGTAGGGAACGGGTGCGAAGCGGCTCCCGGCCCGGCCGTCCCCGGCAGGTTTGCGTTAAACAACACGGAAATGGAAAACGAAGATTCCCAAGCTTAAAAGGTGAAAAGTCGTCGGAGACAAAGATAGTTGCACAATCAGTGGAATTTCCATTTTCAGGCTAATTCCTCCTTAAAACTATGAATATGCTTGCTGAGGTTGCAGGATTTCTCTGGCCCTTCCCAGGCCTTCTCATCCTTCTGCCCCAGGTTTGAATTGCACTCCTGGTCCAAATCTGACCCGAGTTATTGGCTTCCTGTGCATCATGACGTTGTCACCTTTTGATTCCCCCTCATGTCAGAGAGTTACTCAATACTGAATACGGATCAGTGTTATTAGCCCCAGATCTTTCAACTGTTACGACATTCTGTTACGGGTATAGTAAATCTGACCTCAGGATGTATGTGTGGATATACAGGTTGCACTAGATGGAAAAGGAACAAATGGGTTGGTTCTTGACTTTTTTTCTCCTCTTATCTGCAGATAAAGACCTGGTTTCAGAATCGTCGCATGAAGTTTAAACGTCAGACTCAAGATGCCAGAGTAGAAGCTCTTTTCTCAGGCTTATTTTTGCCTTATCGTTGTTACACAGATATTGCTACCTCCAGCTTTTCACAGGAGATGGACAACAACGTCTCTTCTACCTCTACTGCTTCCCTTCCCCCAGCTATGCCGAGCCCTGCCTTCTTGTTGCCTTCTGTTCCAGATCAGTCCTTTCAGCCAGTTTTGTCAAGACCAGATTTGCTGTTTTCTTCCAGCCCAGGATTGTTTTGTTACTCTTCTGTAATTCCAGCAATGAGTGTAACCCAAGACCATAAAAGACTGAGGTTCCAGCCACGCCTTCCTCCCTGTTAAAAATGCCAAAGACTATCTGTATTCTAAATAAGAACTGCCAAACATCTTTAAGACTAATTATGTAACTTATTTTGTTATATAAAAAAGATTGATGATTCAATTTTAATTTTTTAATGAACTTTCGTGGCTTATGTTAAAGGAGAAAAGAATTTGCCTGTATTAGAAAAGTAATACTGAAGATGGGAGGACTTGAGACTTCCCTTATTCCTACAGTCTTTACTGCACTGTATTGAAATTTCTACCCAAATTTTCCTATCCAAAGGTTTGTTTTCAGAAAACACCAGTCATGTAGTGATCCCCTCTGAAAAGGAGAGTACTCCTCTCCTTTCATTTCAATTTTCAGAATAATTATATCACGTAGTGGATAACAGTGTTAAAAATGTTGACCATTCTGTTTGAGTGGGGTTTTTTAAGAGCAATATTTGTAAACTACACAAATGCATCAAAATGCAAATGGTACCAAAGGTGGCAGCCCTACGAGTGCAACTGAACAAGTTGTCCAGTGTTGTCTTTTACCTGGATGTTCTGCACCCTTCCTAAAGTGGCCTCCACTGTTTGGTGATGTAGATACTCCATTATGCATTTAAAGAGAGGTAAAGAATTGACTGGCAAGCACGTATTTTGATGCTAATGTCAAACAAACCTGTAATTTAAATCTGCTGATGAAAACATTAGAGTTGTTCACACATTCAGGTCTCCTGGGGTGCTCAAATATTTCAGTTTTACTTCTGAAGTTTCGGGTGTAATGTGGCAGTCTCACTGATTTTTAAACTTGCTGTAAGGAACACTCAGGGCCGTTTCTAAACGTCTCAAAGCAAGCTTTTGAAAATGGCAAAGCCAAGGTTTTGGGGAAGAATGAGAAACAAAAAATCTTGCATCAGCATAAAGCAATTGCAGTAGATGTGATTTACACCTCCTTCCCTGCTCCTCCCCTCCCCATTCTGACCTGCTTGCCAGGTGACACTTACACTGCTTTGCAATTGTCAAGAGAAAGAAAACCAAACAAACACTGCCTTCCGTGTAGGGATTGCTCATAAGAATTTATGAACATTGCTCGTATGTCTAATTATAACCTCGCTATGGCACGTTTGGGGTATTTATCTCCAAACCTGCTGGCAAGTACCTTTACCTTCCCTGTCTGAGGGGAGGGTGGGAGGTACTTGAAGGAATTCCCCACTACACACCTTCTCAGTGCCCAGTTACTTGCCCAGTGCTCAGTGCTCTGTTACTTTGAGCACAGAGGTTTACAACAGAGGGAAGATGCAGCATGACTATTAACGAACACTCAGCCTCTAATTCCACACCTCAGTTCTCCCAACCTCCAGTAAATTTGCTTCCAACATGTCAATCTGCATCTTCCTGGAGTTAGGACTGTATCTGGGTTGCAACAGCATAACTTGGGAAAATTCCCTTTTCCCCTTCCAGGCCATCCTTTTCACAAGTGAGAAGTCCCTGGGCTACTAAATTGAAATTCTTGATACCTCACTGGACTGGAGAGTGGAGGGAGGAAATCTAGACTACAAGGCAGCAATCAATTTCTAATGCATTTATAAGACCTTTCAGGTGAATTAAAGAATCTTCACTGAAGTATAAAAGATCAAGAAATAAGAAGTGTTAACAAGTTCTTTCAGGGAGAGTGAGAACTGATGCCAGGAATAACCAAAGAAACCAACAAATCTCAGAATTGCTAAAGCAAAAACCTGAGCTACTCCCTATAAATGTTTCTTGTAAAGGGTTCAGTGTACTAAAAAGAAAAATAAGTTCAAAATATGTAATTATCATAGACATTTAGTAGAGAATCAAAGGCCAAACTTGCAGATTAAAATCCCATTTAAATGATATGCCAACAAACCAAACACAATTATGCTCTTAATGTTTTTATAAAGTTTGTTTTGAAAATTGTAAAACCTTAAAATTACATGCTGAATGCTTGAACTCTTCAATTTCTGTTAAAAGACACACCAACTTAATTAACATTTGTGACACAGCTCATGATTTCAGGTGGATGGTGAGACTGGAAATGCAAAGCAATAAATTGATTAATATTCAGAAGATATTAAAACTCACCAAACAGTTTATCCTTCCTCCTGGAGGATGCACGTAGCCAAAAGCACAGGATGATGTTACTGTTCAAGTCCAGACCCCCAAACACACTCAACAACACAGAGAATGTACCTCAGCATGAGGGCAGGAAAGTCAGGTGAGATGTATTACACCATCTAAATACCTCCTCATTGCCCAAAACCAGAGCTCAGGTGAGCACGATCCACACTGCATCAGTGCAACCTTTAAAGGGTTGGCATTTATAACTCTGTTCAGATTTTATTTATATATACATATATATACCGGGAATGGGAAATGAAAACCAGTTTCTTAACACGCCCTTTTGAAAGTAAAATGAAAGCATAGGAAACCTGACAAAAGCAAGTTTCTGCTACCACTTTTCTCCCTCCAGTCCCCTTTCAGTTCATCAATACTTTAAAAAAATAACAGCCTATCAAACAAAAAGAAATAGTGAGTGGCATCACATCCAATGAATTTTAATATCAGTTAGTAAAAATATAAAAATATTCCATTTAACATTTAAGTTAAAATAATAAACATATAATCTTCCAAATTAGGTAAGGGATTCATTCTGAGCACACAATGGTACATTGCAGCGTACGGCGGCTCCCCCTCTGCCCGCCCCTTCTCCTTCTCCCCCCCTATAAGGCACAGAGCGGGTGGCACCGACTGTCCATTTTGCTCTGGAGAACTGGATGGAAGGAAGGGTGAGGAAGGAAGTGTTGCTGGTAGAAGGGCAGCTCGCTCCCCAGGAAGCAGTAGGTGCCTTGTGACCCATCACACCTGGGAACGGAGAAGCTGAACTGCACAGCGGGCACTGGCGTGAGCGGCAGGAGCCCCCGGTGCTGCGGGACGAAGGGGCGGTGGAGACCATCCTGCACCAGGGCTGGCAGCGGCCCCGCGCAGGCGTAGAGAGGAGCGGGAGACACGAATCTCTGCTGGGGGTCCTGGATCTGCCTCTTCAGTTTCATCCTCCGGTTCTGGAACCAGGTCTTGATCTGAGCAACAAAAAGAACAGGGTGGGGGTGGAAGAGACAAATGAGGAGCTTTGCTTAAAAATAACGTGCAGACTGTTAACAACTGTATCTCATCTGCCTTTGTCATTTTTCTCCACTTGACTTGACGTGGTTGGGACAATCTTTCAACCCTCGTTAACTGAGGGCGGGGGATGTGGGAGGTGTAGAGGGGAAGAATGTCCATGTTTAGCAATTGATTAATCATTCTGAGTCTCTAAGGCCATACATGATCTATGCAGATCACTGTACATCACGGACAAGCAGTTCAATTTATTAAGAAATAAAAAAAAACCCCTTGATACCTACGGTAGATACGCGGTAGAAAGTATCCCAAGTTCCTTGAGCGTTAACTCGATAATCCCCGAGGGATCCCACCACCCTTCCCACAGCCACTCCTAAACCCAGCTACCTCTCTTGAGGACAGGGAAGGCCGATGCCGAGCCCGGCTGTCCCCGCCCGACGGGACCGGGACCCTTCCCTCCCCCGGGACCCACCTGCATTTCCGAAAGCTGCAAGGCGGCCGCCAGCTTCCGCCGCTCCGAAGCCCCCAGGTATTTCTGGCGCTGGAAGGTCTTCTCCAGCCGGCAAACCTGCTCCGCGGTGAAGGCTGTCCGTGCCCGCCGCTGCCGCCCGCGGCTCCCGCCCGCCTCCGCGGCGCCCTCCCCGACGGCGCTCTCGCTCTCGTAGCCCGAGGACTCGTCGGCGCTCAGCCAGCCGCCGTCGGGGGCTGCAAAGTAGGAGGGAAGGGGGGGCGGTGAGGCCTCTTCCCCCGGCTGGGGGGTGCCTCCGCCCTCCCTTGTCCTGTCGGGCCGCCGTACCGAAGGGAGCCGGGGTTCCGTGTGTGCTTCCACACCCGCTTCCTGCTCCCCTTTTCCCCCTCCCTGTCCCCTCCTCACCCATCTCATAGAATCGTAGAACGGCTTGGGTGGGAAGGGACCTTAAAGATCATCCATTGCCACCCCCTGCCCTGGGCAGGGACACCTCCCACCA
>BJBW01011195.1:13747-54194 GCA_004320125.1 Scolopax mira | reverse complement strand
TTGGCTTGGTTGAACTTCATGTGATTTGCATGAGCCCACCTCTCCAGCCTGTCCAGGTCCCTCTGGATGGCATCCCTTCACTCCAGTGTGTCAACTGTGACCCCAAGCTTGGTGTCATCAGGAAACTTGCTGAACTCCATCCCACTGTCCATGTCACCAACAAAGATGTTAAATAGTACTGGTCCCAGTACAGACCCCTGAGGAACACCACTCGTTACTGTCCCCCACTCGGACATTGAGCCATTGACTGCATCTTGTGTTGGGTTTCATCCTAAAGTTTCCAGATTGTTTTTCCCCTCCTGGGAAGTGCTTAAGGAGGTCTCCCTTTGACTCGTGTGTCTTTGATGGATTCAAACTGCCACTTGCCCCCTCAGTAGCCAAGGCTCCCTGAATTGGCACCGTTGGCCACTGCCTTCCCCTGCCCTGCTCCAGCGGCGTCGCCTCTTCCTCAGGTGCCAGGAGAAACTGGGAGTTTTATTTTTCTCTGCTGCAGCATTACTCGGGGCTCTCTCAAAAGCTGTCAGCAGCCACCATGGAGCTGCTCTTGAGCAGAGATGAATAAAAGAAACTCTCTTTTATTTATCCTGCTGTGTGTGTCAGGCTGCCCAGACACAGCCCTGCTCCCCCGCCAGGGTTTTGTCCCTTGCTGGGGCATCCAAAACACCCAGTTTTGGGGACATTTTTCCTAAGGTGCTCCCTCCTGTCCCCCATGGCTGGGCATTGGGGGTCAGGGGCCAGCACCCATCCCACTGCAGGACATGGGGAAGGTGAGGACTTAGCCCCAGGACTGTGTCACACTCTATAAGCTGCTGGTTTCAAGGTTGAGAATAATCCAATTTGGGGGAATTTAAGTTAAACAGAGGCAGGTAATCCAAACAGGCTGTGTCTTGAGGTGAAATCCCCTACATTTCTCTGAATTTGCAGTGAGCCAGGACTGGGTGGTCCAGTCCCCCACCCCAGCGTGGCACCTGCAGGCGCAGGAGGGTGCGGGGATGCTCCCCGGAGGGCACCGGATGCTCCCAAGGACCAGGATTGGGGCTGGGTTTATTTTTCCCAGTGTATCACTGGTGTTTTTCCTGGATGGGGTTTTGTTTTCTTAAAAAGCCAAATGGCTAAAAATAGCCCTCTGCTCTCCTGCCTGTGGTTTCCCGGCGTGAAGCCGGCGCAGGCTGGGAGCGGGGCCGACCTTCAGGGCCACAGCGGGAGCCACGGCCACCTCCTGCTGCCCCCTCCCCTGCCCAGGCCGGGTAAAGAAGCTATTTTGCCTCTTGTGTGCCTCAAGAAACACCCGATGGGGAGAGCAGGGGGACTTTTTTCCCTTCCTGAAATAGCCACCCAGCCACAGGTGATCCCAAACTCGGGGATTTTGGGTCAGATGTAATTACAGCCCAGGGTATAATGACCATTGAATTGCAGCACATACAGCCTCCCCCCCCAGGACAGGGCAGCTGGTAGCCCAGAGGTTTGGGTCCCCCCTGCTACCATCCATCCTCCTTTTATTTTTTCCCACCTTTTATTTTTCCTGGTGGGATTTGGGAAGGGGAAAGGATGCTCCTTTGGGAAACCCAGCGCTGCTGGGAGCCCTTTAAAGAGCCTTTCAAGCCCACTCCTGTGGGAGGGAACAAGCACAAATCTTTTGGGAGGCTGAAGGCTGGGGGTTTCCTCCCTCTCTTCTCCCCACCACCAAGAGGCACCAAATTCTCCTGATCCAGAGGAAGAAGTGTGAGCAGGCAAGCAGCATCCCCAGCAGGAGCAGCAGAGCTAAATATAGCCCATTTACACAAAACGAGTGTTGTGGTGAAACTGCATCAATGAACACCATGGTGGTAATTAGCGGTTCCCTAATGAAGAGCTGGGAAAGCAGGGAGTGTCCTGGGGGAGAGCAGCACCTCTGCTGAGCATCACACGGATGGTGGGGGGCTGCTGACAGCAGGGGGGGGCTGCAGGGGTGGACCTGGCAGAATTTTCCCTCCTGTGTCCCCTGTAGAAGTCGCCAGGAGCCTCCTCCAGGACCAAATTGGGGAATAAATCATCCAGTTTGGGACAGGAGACAAGAAAGTGAAGCAAAGGGTGAAGGGACCAAGTGGTTGCCCGGCTGTGGGACAGGGATGCCCCGTGGCCATGAAACCCAGGGGGGAGAAAGGCTGGTGAGCACAGAACCAGGAGGAGGTGGCAACCTCAGCTGCTGGACTCCATGACCCAGTGGCCTCATTTCCAAAGGTGACAAAGAGCCACAGTTCCCCCAGTGCTGCCAGTGTCTCTCTTTGGGCACCAGCTGCCTCACAAAGGGATCAGCCCCAGCTCTCCCAGGGTTTTTCCTGGGAAATAGAGAAACCCCTTAAGGAGGGGCGGGTATTTAACGAGCCAGTGGTGAGGAACTCATGGGTGTCTCCTTCCATCACCCCAAAGCCACTGCATCCCCTGCAGCTCCTGCTTCCCCTGTGGTACCCAAGCCTGATATCAAGCATCTCACTTATCCATACCCCTCCTTCATCCCTGCCACCTTCCAGCCCCATGATGTCCCCAAACTCAAGCTTGTCCCATGCTCAGGGACCTGCCCAGGAACCCCCTGCAGCCCCGTGGCTGGGGAAAGAGCCCGGCATATCAAACTGTCAAAAAAGTTACAACCGAGAGGAGTTTGGCCTGGATTTGGTTGGGGTTGTGTTGTCTCCGTCACAAGCAGTGATTAGGGTAACGAAGGGATCCTCTCCCCTCTGCTGCCATCCCTATAGCAACCAGCAGCCTCTTCCCGTTAAACAAGTGACTCATCAAACACGATTACACCGATAGCAGGGAAGATGATCGTGACTTCTAGCTCTGACAAGAAAGCTGACCTTTTGGGAGAAAAGAAAATATTTTAAAAAATAAGGGAAATAGCTCAAAACTGGATGGGAAGGTGCAGCCCCCGTGTCTCATCCTCCCTATCTGTCCTGCCACCCTCGCCCTGCCTGGGGACTCCCAGGTGGTAAATAAATGCAGATGGGATGCAAACAGTCTCTGCCCTGACGTGTGAATCCCCCACGGCTCTGTGGGCAGTGGGAGGCAGGACCCGGGATGGGCAGTCGGCTGGGGACTGTGCCAGGGCTCCCTGTGGCATGTGGGACACAGGGCTCTCTCCTGGATGAGATGTCCCCGGGACCAGACATGACCTGTGCCATGGACCCAGCTTCTTACATCATGCTTCTACCAAGGCCACCCATGTTCTCCTGCACACACCAGGGAAACTGCTGCTCTCCTCCCCGGAACCCGCACCAAAATCTCCCCAGTCCCTTCAAATTTGGCAGGTTTAGAGTATTCGGAGGGTCTTTCCCCAACTGCTGGTTTTCTGCTTTCTCACTCCCCCTGTCAAGGGCTCTTCTGACATAAATTTGGCCGTGGGAGTCATGGGGGCATGATGTTTCCCAGCCAAGCCACCTCCAACGTTGCTGGGGGGGTAAAGTCCCCAGAGCAGAGGGAAATCCTTGGAGAATCTTCTGGTTTAAACCCCATCCTGGAGGATGGAGAAGGCAGATTCCCTGCATATTTAGCAGCTCTCTGCTCTGCCGGGTGTTTGTACTGATCAAAATGTCCCTTTTATCCTGGGGAAATTCCCCCCTGCTGAGACACAGCCCGGGGCTGTGGTGCCAAAGGAGAAAATGCAATGCCCAGAAGGGGAAAAATAACCTCCCTGCACCCAAAATCTGAGTGTGTGTGGCTCAAGCTGAGGGTTGGGATGAGACCCAGGTTGCCAGCAAGCCCGGTGCCCGCAGGGATGCTGCCTGCAAATGCCTCAGGGGAAGTCAGGAAACCTGAAATATTCACGGGCAGAAATAGCATTGCCCACGTGGCTGATGAGACGAGGACTTCACGCCTGTGCCCTGGGCTGGGGGAGAAAAGGCTGAAATCTGCCTTTTCCACGTTGTTTATGTGACCAAGAATTTTAGGGACGGGCAGGCATTTTTAACTCCTTTTGGGCCTCATCCTGCTGAGCTGGGCAGGGCCCTGGCTCGACAGGGGAGACAATATCTCACTTGAGTCCATGGGGCTGCTCCTGTCAGCTCCTGGCACTTGGCTTTACACAGATATAACTCTCCCTGACTCAAGCTAAATTTTCTCCCAGCCAAGTGCTTGGATTTTTTGGAAGTGTTCAAGGCCAGGCTGGATGGGATTTGGAGCAACCTGGTCCAGTGGGAGGTGTCCCTGCCATGGGCAGGAGGGTTGGAACTCAGTGATCTTTAAGGTCCCTTCCAACTCTAACCATTCCATGATTCTATGATCCTATAATTTTTGCTTTACATTAATTATTTCACTAGCCACCAAGCAGCTGTGACCTTTTTCGGATAAAGTCCTAGCCCACCCCATGTTTCAGACCAAGGCTCTGGATCCGGGCAACCTGGTCCCCAGCCTAACTCCAGGAATGTGCCCGTGCTCGGGAGATGCTTGGACGGGAGCCCGGCACTGTGACTCCACGCAGGATCCTGTTTAAATGTCAGAAGCCAGAGTTAAAATCAATAAATAGAGAGGACCGGCTGTGCTCGGGAGAGGGGGTGTTGGAGCTGCTTTTTGCTCAACTTCAAAGCTGAGAACTTGTTCCCTGGGTTTTGTGAAACCCGACGTCCTTCCTGCCCAGCGGGAAAGGAACTGGGGAGGCTGGAGGTCCTTTGAGCGCTGCTGCAGGGGGAGTTATCCCCGCTGGGTGGGCTGCTTAACACTCCACCCCCCGTGCCAGCACATCAGGAGGGATCAGCACGGAGGTTTAGCACTTGCAATGGAGCCACAAATCCATCCCGACCAGCACACAGTGGCTGCAAATTTCTTTCGGCGCTGGTGTGTCACCTGATGGCTTCTCTGCAAGGATCTGGGACCTTCCTGGTCCTCAGACCCATGGCCCTGCTGGGGCTCATGGCGGGGGCTATGGTGGTCCCAGTGTGGGTGCAGCAACCCAGCTCCAAGCCTGGCTTTGGAAAGCTCACGCTGGTGACAGCAGGGACACCAGCAGGGACACCAGCAGGGAGGGAAGGCTGCCCTGCTTTCAGCTGCAAAAAGACTCCAAATTTTTATTTATTTTTTTTTAAAGAATCTTTCTTATTTTGCCCCTTCCGGAACCACAGAAAACCTTCTTTACCACTGTGCCACCTCAGGTAAATTAGGTTATTGTTAATTATTAATTACCACAATCATTTGCCCTAATATTTTGCCTTGCATCCCGCACGCTCCCGGTGTTCCTGGGATGAATCACGGCGCAGGGGAAGCGCAGTCACTCCTGGTGAGGTAGCCAGCCAGAGCACCAAATAAATACAGTCCAGGAGAAGGAGGAAAACACAACACAAAGCCCCTTTATTTCAGAAAAAACCACCCTGCCCCAGGAGCCCTGCTGGCCAGAGCTGAGCTGACATATGGTGACAGGGTGGGTGCCAGCAAAGGTGCTTCAAAACGTGTTCCTCTGGCTCGGGCGAGCGGTGGAGCTTGTGGATCTTGGAGCACAATGATTCGGGAGGGAATGATGTCGCTGAAGGGAGGAGGAAAAATCCTCCCCCTGCTTTGGCCTGAGTTTTTGGTGGGAACTGGGAGGAGAAGTCAGAGCAAGCCTTCAAACCACGCAGGGCTGCTCCTTCCCTCCTGCCACAGCTTGGTCTCTGGGGCACCTGTCCCCGTGCAGATGCCATTGGGGTCCTGTCTCTGTGCAGGTGCCAGCAGGACGCAGGGATGAAGGGATGCAGGGATGCAGAGATACAGGGATGCAGGGATACAGGGATGCAGGGATACAGAGATGCAGATACAGGGATGCAGAGATACAGGAATGCAGGGATACAGGGATGCAGGGATACAGGCGGTCCTGGAGCAGGAGTGGGTGACCCTAGGAGTCCAGACGTGCCACCAGAATGTGGCTGAGCCCATCCTCAATGATGGGAACCCCAACAGCTTCCTGGGGCACACCTGCTGCTACAGAGGGTGTGTGTGAGCCGGGGTGCAGTGCACTCAGTGTCCCTGCTGAGAACCATCCCGTGTCCCCATGGTACCCTCATCCCTCCGAGGCTGCCACTAAACAGGGGAGTGTTCACAGCAACGGTGTCCCCTCACTGAACAACCCAGAAATATCTCAATTTTGGTGCAGGAAGGTTTCACACATCTCCACGCCATGGGGCAGGCTGGGACCCGTGTTCCACAGTTCTGCAAAGACCATCCACCCACCCATCCACCCACCCATCCATCCATCCATCCATCTATCCATCCCATCCACCATCCATCCATCTATCCATCCATCCATCCACCCACCCATCCATCTACCCATCTTCCATCCATCCATCCACCCATCTTCCTTCCTTCCTTCCACCCACCCACCCACCCATCCCTCCCTAGCCCTCCAAGAGGTATAAATGAGGTTGTAACTGTGCTTTTGCAGGCAGGATGGCAGAAGTCACTTCTGCAAGCCAGGCCCTCAAATGGGTCCATTCCAAAGAGGATATTTTCAACCAAATCAATTGTTTTTCAACAGAGGCAGGTGATTTTATAAGCCAGACTCCTGCTTGCCTCCACCTCCTCCTCTGCCTGGGCTTGACATCAGCACCTCAACCCCCCACAGAGCCCCAGTCCTTCCTCCTGCTGGGCTGGGAGGCTGGAGCCCAGTAGCCAAAGCAGCTCCAGGAGAAGTCCCTGCTCTCCCAGCGGCAGCAGCAGTGGCGAGAAAATGGCCTAATTTCCACCCCTTATTCACAAAGATTATGCAAAGCCTTTGAATGTAGGACTTGACGCGCTCTCCAGCAGCACGCGGCCCCCGACGGCCCCGTTTTGGGGAGGCTGGCGGGCGCAGCGCGCTTGTTTGCCACCCTGATTAGTCAGCACTGCTAATTATAGCCACGCTTTTCCTTCTTAGAGCTCTTCAAGCACTGTTGGAGTAACAGGGAGCAACTCGAGGCGCTGAAAAAAGGCTGCGCCCGCTCGCTGCGGAAGAGATGCCGGTGTAAACGCGGGGATGAATTTCCAGCAGCGTGGCTTCGCACCAAATTCTTGGCCGGGGGGGGGATCTCAAGGCAACAAGGTCATGGCTTTGCCGGCTCGGCTGCGGGGATGCTCTTGGCAGGAGCAGGAGTCAGGGTGGGAAAAGCCCATGTGATGCGCGGGAGGCGGTGATGTTTCCCCCCAGGAAAAGAAATAAAGCCAATTTTAATGCTTTATTTAGAGAAGAGAAAACAAACTTTAAAAAAAAAAAAGTAAATAAAAGATGGAGAATTGCATCGCATTTATTTTATCACGTGTCCCGTGCATGGTGTAACTACAGCCCATGAGGGATGGTGGAGATGCCCAGGTGGGCTCCCCACATGGCATTACTGGCCATCAGCGATGGTACAGGGCTCACTGCGTAGCCCCAGGGGAGCCAAACACAGCTGGCTCAGTTGCCCATGGCCTTTGGGGCATTTTGGTTGCCATTTGCAAAACCAAACGCAGGGGCAAACCCACTGCTGGTCCACACATTCTTGCAACTATTGGCCTTGGAGTTATTTCTGTTCAGCATCAGGCCTGAGATCAGCCCTTGTGCAGACTCGTTATGGGGGGGCTCTGCCTTGAATTGGCAGCTCATTAGCGATTGCCACCCCACAACCCACCCAGCCCTTCATTAGCTCCCTCTTAGGGCCATCTAATTAACCACCATGAAGACCATGGTTCTGCAAATAGCTACAGCAGAGCAAGTCAGAGGTGGGGGGTAGAGATTCAGTGGCTCCCAAGTTCATCCACATTCAGCCACATCGCCAGCTACTTGTTTTTTAACCAACCCCCCCCCCATTTCTAAGGCAGGTTGAGTCCCAGGTGAAGCCCTGCTGAAGGTTGGCACCCTACATCCCCATGGGGCAGTGCTGGGGGAGGACCGTCCACAGTGTTTAGCACCGAGCTTCCTCCCAAGGGGCAAAAGCCAAGGAGGAAGATGAGAATTGAAGATGGGAAACCACAAGGGAAAGCCTTCTCCTTGCTTGAACGACTTTCCCAGGTGAGGCCGGTGGCCTGTCTAATTACAGAGACAGATTTTGGCTGGTGACTTTGATTAGCTTTGATATTTTACTCCTTGCTAACGAGTCTGTAATTTGAATATAGACAGAGCATGCTCAATATATTGTCCAAATATTCTTGCAGCTACTCAGGGATCTGAGCTTTATGTGCAACTATAAAAGTAGATGCTCAAATAATACAAATACCACGGGCAGTGGCAAATCTGTGACACAACCTGCAGTCGGGGCAGCTCTGGAGGTGGCTTGTCTTGGTATAAAAATGACCAGATAATGTCATTTTTGTCAGGAAACCACAGCATCTGTGCCCCAGCTGCCCTGACACAGTTCCCCATTTCAGACAAGGGGAGGCACCGGCACAACTGAGAGGGTGGGGGGCATCCCAAAATGACTCCCAGTTACCAGAAAAGCCTGTTCTGCAGCTGGCACGTTGGATGGTTTATGGCCTTCTTGGGATGGAAGCAAATGGAGAGGAGGCTAGAGATGTGTTGGCACAGCCCTGAGACCTCTGACACATGGGGGAGGCACAGCCAGGTGGTGGAACATCCCCCCCAAACCCTCATTGGGGAACGCAAAGGTGCTCCTCCCTGGGCTCTTGCAGGAGGGCAGGCAGCCCCCATTGCTGGGCGAGAAACAATGTGGGGGGGATAGTGCCTTCGGGGTCTGGTACTCCCTGCAGGACGTGGGGAAAAGCATCCTGGGACCATGGCAAACTCAGGGTGGGACATTGAGGGGAGGAATGGAAGGTGGGAAAGGGAGGCAGCAGAGTGGTTTGGGATTTACAAGGGCTACCAGGGGGCCTGGGGATCCACCGAGAGACCCAGAGTGTGTCTGAAAGTGAGACTGCAGAAGGGGCTGGATGCTGGAGGGAGTGGGGGGGCCAAGTGGTGAGACCAGGGGGGTTGGGGCTGTCTGGGACCCACGTCTCTGCAAGGGACGACTGTAGATGAGAAGATCCATCTGGGCCTAGTGGGTGTCTGAAGGCACTTGCCGGAGGGATGTGCAGCCCATCTCTATGTCCCCATCCTTGCTCAGCCTCGCTGCCGGCTGGACCTGGGGGCCTGGAGCTGCAGCATCCTCCCATCTGCCAGGTTGGGGATTCGGTAGCCCCCCTCCCCTCCCCCCGGGGACAGCAGGGCTGTCTCTGCTCAGCCCCGTGGCCCCTTGTGGTCCGTCAGCCTGGTTGGGCTGAGACCGCCCGCACTCATCTCATCCTGGGGACCCCGGGGTGGGCTGTGTCCCCGCAGAGCACCTCCCGGGGCCCGCACATCCCCTCCATCCGCCCGGGCTTCGGCACCCACCTCCCCGCAGAGGCGGCTGCCGACGGGAGTCAATCAGAGCTCCTCACTCCCCCCGCCCCGCTCCCAGGCGGTGCGTGATTACTGGGAGCGGGAGCTGAATTCATTCAGCTCTTCGCTCCGGTTTCCTCCGCCCCTTTTCCTGCTGCTCATGTCACCGGGCACACAACGGTGCGAGGCCGGTGGCCCCAGGTGGGTGACGATTCGGGTCCCCCGGGACGGGGCTTGGCCTGATTAAGAACCAGGATACTCTTAACTGGGGGGATTGGGTTCAGCCAAACCCACCCGAATTCACCTAAATATCTGGGCACATCGGGAGCTGGAAATCCTTCCCGGCACCGCACAGCTCCCGCCTGGAAGAGAGAGGAGGAGGAAGGAGTAAAGCTGGAGTGTTATGAAACCAGCAGGAAAGGGGGGGGGGGGGGGAAGGGGTGGCTGAANNGAAGGGGGGGGGGGGGGGGAAGGTGTAGCTGAAATGGAGCGGAGCCCCCCTCCTTTGGAGATCCCGCTCCCCCCCCCGAATCACGGAGCCGTTTGTGGCCGGAAAAACCATCCTGCCTTTGGGATTTGGTCCTTTCCAAGCAGATCCTTTCCCAAACAGTCAGGAAGGGGGGGTGTGGGGGTGTGGGTGCTGCAGGGAGGGGGACAGACCCCTGCACCCATCACCTTCAGACAGGAGCCCATGGGCAGCCCATGGGAAGCTCCCGGGTCTTGGTCCTCTTCATCCCAGCTTTTTGGCCGGCTGGAGGGAAGCTCGTGCGGGGCAAAGGTTTTGGGGTGCGAGGTCTCCCCCCCAGCGGGGTGCATCCGCCCCAGCCTGGTTTCACAGCCTCCCCCAAAGGCCCCCCCAGCTGCCGGTTCCTGGGGGTGCAGGGGGACTGGCGCTGCTGTCCCTCCCTGGGCATTGTCCTTGGAAGAGCTGGGGGGGGGGGGCAGCCGAGCCACGACACACCCCCCCCCGCCCCACCCCCCCCCCCCCCCCCCCCCCCCGCAGCCCCCCCATCCCTTCAGATCCCCGCGTCCCTCGGCACAAGCGGTAAAAATAAACCTCAGCTCCTGAATGAACGAAGGGCGGGTGCGTGCAGGGGGGGGCGTGCACGGGAGGGGGGGTGTGTGCGTGTGTGTGCGTGCGGGTGCGCGCATCCCCCCCCCCCCCCCCCCCCCCCCCGTGCCTGCGGGTGTGGATGTGGAGCAGGGAGCCAGCCTTGTTGTTATTCTGATCACAGCGGCTCTGATTCACAGACTTGGATCATGAATATAAGTGAAGACTTTGACGTCAGAGTTGAGATTTATCAGCAGATCCAACGGGGCAGGAATATTAAGCGCGAGTGGATGCCAGCCCCGCTCTGCCAACGTCCTTAGCGATGCTCGCCGGGCAGCGAGGCTTCACACCAAGGACTGGGAGGACTGGGAAGGCAAAAAAATAAAAACGGGGGGCAGCAAGCTGATCCTCCAGCGTTAAAACCAGGTAAAACAACCCCCCCCCCCGCCCCGGGCTGGGCTGCATGCGGGAAGGGGTGATGCGGGTGATGGGGGCTGCGGGCAGAGCTTCACACCCCCTCTTCCCCCCCTCCCCCCGACCTTCACACCTCCTCTAGGGGGGGTGGGGGGCGGATTTAGGCTGTACTGAGCGGGGCAGGTTCTTGCAGCTGTTTGCAGCTGGCTGGGAGCATCCTGCACCAAGAGGGGCAGGGGAGGGAGAGAGGAGAAAGTTAACGCAGGCTGTCCCCTGCCTTTCCCTTTCATCGGCGGCTCCGCATACATGCGAGGGCTGGCCTATTAATAGGATTTATTTTTACTCGCTGCACGCAAAAAAGAAAGGGCTGCGGGAGGGGGAGGTGGCGGGGGAGGGGGGAGGCTTTGCGCTATAAATAGGCAACAAAAAGGTAGCCGTGCTCCGGGGAAGGAGGGAGGAAGAGGAGGAGGAGGAGAAGGGGGGGGGAGGCAGCCGGCACCGTGCTTCCCCCGGCGGCGGGGTGCGCAGCGCCTGCGGGTCCTGCGCGGGGCAGAGCGCATGGAGGCTGCGGGCGGCAGCGGGGCGCTGAGTTGCGCTCGGCCTCAGCCCGCCGGGGGGAGCGGGAGCTAACGGCGAGGCTTCCCCGCGGGAGAGGGGTGCGTGCGGGATGGAGGGGGGTGTGGGATAACGGCGTACCCCGGCCGGGGTGTGCGGGGGTGAGCACTGGGAGGAGGCGGGGGCGTGTGACTTGCCGGAGAAGCTGCGGTGGGGCTGGGGGGGAAGGCGGACGGGGATGCGCCCTGCGGCGGGCGGGGGCGGCCCGGTGCGGGGCTCGGTGCGGGGGTATCGCGGGGCGAGCGTCCCCGGAAGAGGGTGCGGGGCCCGGGTGTCGGCGCGGGGGGCTCGTCCGTCGCCTCTCGGCGCCCGCGTCCCTCACCGCATCCCTCTCCCTCTCTCCCCAGCGATGCTGCACGGCCCCGCCGCCATGGGGGAGCCGTGGCAGCCGCAGCCGCAGCAGCAGCAGCAGCGGCTCCCGGGGCTCGGTAACGCCTCGGAGCCCAGCGCCTGGCCGGCGGCGGCGGGCGGGCCGGGGACGGCGGCGCCGGGCGGCGGCGGGGCCGGGGCGGGAGCCGGAACCGGAGCCGGAGCCGGAGCCGGGGGGGCCGTCAGCCCCTGGGACATCGCGCTGTGCGCCACGGGGACGGCAGTGGCGGGGGAAAACGCGCTGGTGCTGGCCGTGCTCTTCTACACGCCGAGCCTGCGGGCCCCCATGTTCCTGCTGATCGGCAGCCTGGCCCTGGCCGACCTGCTGGCCGGGCTGGGGCTAGTAGCCAACTTCGCCGTGCGGTACCTGCTGCGGCCGCCCAGCGAGGCGGCGGAGCTGGGGGCGGCGGGGCTGCTGCTGGCCGCCTTCTCCGCCTCCGTCTGCAGCCTGCTGGCCATCACCGTGGACCGCTACCTGTCGCTGTACAACGCGCTCACCTACCACAGCGAGCGCACGCTGGGCTTCACCTGCGCCATGGTGCTGCTGATGTGGCTACTGTGCCTCGGCGTGGGGCTACTGCCCCTCCTGGGCTGGAACTGCCTGCGGGACCAGAGCGCCTGCAGCATCCTGCGGCCCGTCACCAAGGACAACGCGGCGGTGCTGGCCGTCACCTTCCTCCTCCTCTTCGCCCTCATGATGCAGCTCTACCTGCAGATCTGCAAGATCGCCTTCCGGCACGCCCAGCAGATCGCCGTGCAGCACCAGTTCATCGCCACGGCGCAGGCCACCTCCACCCGCAAAGGGCTCTCCACCCTCTCGCTCATCCTCGGCACCTTCGCCCTGTGCTGGATCCCCTTCGCCATCTACTCCCTGGTGGCCGATTCCAGCTACCCGGTGGTCTACACCTACTCCCTGGCGCTGCCCGCCACCTGCAACTCCCTCATCAACCCCATCATTTACGCCTTCAGAAACCCAGACATCCAGAAGTCGCTCTGGCTGGCCTGCTGCGGCTGCGTCCCCTCCACCTTCTCCTCCAGACCAAGGACATCCAGCGACGTGTGAGGACCCAGCAGGGAGGGAGACGCGCTCCCCTCCTCCTCCTCCTCCTCCTCCTCCTTTTCCCCTCCGTCGTTATCGTTTCCTACCGGGAGGAACCCCCCCCCATCCCCCCGGCCAGCAGCACATCTCGTTCCATGAAAAGATGGCCAAAAAGAGGAAAAAAAAAGGGAAAAAGAAGGGGGAAAGAAAGAGAGAGAGAGAGAGAAGAATGATAATGGTTTCCTTTAGAAATGTTATTTTCTTACACATTTTATTTTTTATTTAAAAACAAAAAAACACCAAAAAAAAAGGAAAAGAAAAGGAAAAAAAAAACCACAAAAGGATCTCGGTACGATGGCGTTTTTCTCCTCTCGGGGTAAGGAGCCAGGGGGCTTAACGGCCCCGGCCGGGTGGCTTCCACCCCCGCCCCGGGGGCACATCCCACCGCGGGTGGTGGCCACAGGAAGCGGAGGGGGTGGGTGTCGCCTCCCCCCCCACCCTCCACGGCGGGGCTGGTCTCCCCACGGGTGGGGTGGTTGTGCGGGGAGGGCACACACAGCTCCCCCCTTCCCTCCCTCTCTCCCCCCTCCAGTCCCCCCTAAAATCAGGTTTTGCAACGCTATGCAATAATCGGGGGGGCGGAGGGGGGGGGACGGAGGCGTTCAGCACCGCGGGGGCGGACAGCTCCGGCTCGGCGCGGGGGGGGGGGGGCCCGGGGGGGCGCAGGGGGGCTTGGGGGGGGGGGGGGGCGGTACGATGCCTCTCTGTGTCGTTTGCGAAGCACTTTGAGAACCTTGGGGGGCGAAAGGCACTTTAGGGTACGGCCGCTGTTTCGGGCTGTGGCAGGGATGGGGGTACCCGGGGAAGGCGTTCCCCGCTCCCCACACCCCCCCCCCCCCCCCCGGGGAAAAAAAAAAAAAAAAATTTAAAAAAATGGTGGCCGCGGGCAGGGTGGGGGCTCACGGTGGGTGCCCCCCACCCCAAGGCTCTGGGGAGGCCGGGTTCTCCTGCTCGGTCTGGGGCCATGGGGCGATGCTCCCTTCCACACTGCTCGTTTACATGGGGGGAAGGGGGGGGGATTTTCATCCAAAGACGGGTCCGGGCTTGCTTGGGGTCCCCTAGAGGGAAGCCTCTGTAATCACACGTGTGTCCTGGTGTGTGTTATTCCGGATGCTACCAGTTTAACTTGCTTCATTAGAGAAGCTACGGTACCCTCACATTCCTCTACTGTATCATGTGCTTTGTGGTGTTAGTGAGACCATGATGAAGTGTCCTTTATCTTGTGCTTTCTTTTGGCCGAGAAGTGGAATAGTGCGTTCACTTAAAAAGCAAGCAAGAAACCAAGCAACCTTCAGAGAGGTGGGGGGGGGCTTGGGGTGAAACACCCAGGGGGTTGCTCAGGGCAGAGGTGGTGGTGCCTCTCTTCCCCAGCATGGGAACAGCTCAGTGGTCGCAGCAGAAGACCCCTCACCAGCTGAGCCTGCTGTCCCAAACACATCGCTGTCCTCTAGAGAAGGATGCTGTGATCTCCAGCATCCGAAATGGCTCATTTCAAAGCAGGAGGTGGGTTCTGCTGCACCGTGGGCAAAACAGATGATGGTTCCCCTCGACGCAACCCATTGGCACCACCACCACCAAACCACAGCGTGTGTGCACCGCAGTTTTGTGGAAGAGAGAGATATTCTTGCTTTGTGAGGCCGTAGTGGGTACGAAGCCACTTTAGGGCTGGAAACAGGCACAACTGTATTTTGTCTCTGGATCCGTGCAATGAATTCCTCGCTCCTCAGAGCTAAGTGCACATGAGAAAGCTATGAATCTCCAAAGTTTGCCTGGGGCTTGGGCTTATTGTCTACCTTTGAAAGGTGGCCAGTCTCTTATTATTTTATTTTTTTTTTTAATTTCTTTTCTGAATACCTTGGGCAATGGGCAGTAGGCACAATGTTGAATCAGCATATATTTAAAAGTAAATATATATATATATAAGAACGAGTAATATAGCTACATAGAAACACTTTGCTCATTTTATTTCTTCTCTCGGGTCCTTGCAGTTCCTCAGTGTGAAAACTCAAGGCAGAGCTAGTTCAAACCATTTTGGAAACTTTGTGAATGTTTTGAAATGTTTTTATACAACCCGATCTAGAAGACAGTTTCTGTTTCTCTGGGCAGCTCCCTTTTCATCTCTAAGTGAAATGTGGATTAACTAATCAGCTCCAGAGAAACCCTGACATGAAAAACCCCTGCATTTTCTTGGCTTTTCACCCAATTCCCTATTTCTGAAGATTTTGCTTTTAACAATGTTATTTTTTAGAGTTTAATTGTATACTTGAAACTTGTCTCAGTTGGAGGGATCCATTGCTCAGCTTTGACAAAGACATACAAGGGTCAATGGAAAATATTTTTCCCTGGTGGACTCTCCATAGCAGTAAGAGGAAGATTTGGGATGTGGGGAGATAAAGCCAAGTTCAGTTTGGTACTTTGAGCAGTGAAAACATCTCTTTTTAGCCAATTTCATTTCAATAACCAGCAGTAAATTTCTCAAGGATCTCAGTCCTGATGTGGCAGCCACAGTTTGTTCATCTCGAGCAAAGAGTTTTAATTGAACTTAGAATAAACCCCAAAAACCCATTACTGTTCTCAGTAGGTGATGAAGTACCTCTTTCTTGCAGAAGCATCAAATCTGGGGTGGGGAGATCTCTCTAAAGCCATCGGTCTTGGTAATCACTTGTGTTGATGTGCATTGACCAGCATCGAGGAGTCACTTAATTGTTAACAATTAATTGCCAGTTCACTTTTAATTGTCGGGAACAATTATTTAATGCACATGGTATTTCCTTGTAACGCCTTTCATTTATGCACAACCTTTTCTCCCGATGAGGTGGTTGTGCTGCCCCACAGCTGATGGGTTCACTTGTATCTGTTGCACTTTTTCTGTTAAAAATGCAGTGGCCTCCTGCAAAATCCCCCACCAGCTGCCCTTCCCACTGTCCCTGCAACCCTGGGAATGGAGCTTTCCCATTCCCGTTGGAAAACTCTGCAATACAGAGGGTTATAGAGATAAAATGGATTTTCAGTAGAGAAGATCCAAATCGGAACGGATGGTCCAAAGCTCTTTTATCCCTGACTTCGAGGGATGTGAACAAATTGTCCCCAGCTCCAAGGGTAATAGTTGCCTTCACAAATTCTGCTCGATGTCAAGTGTAATCGTGTCTAAACCAAGGTTATTCCTTCACAATTTGAGCACGCTGCAGCGGGCAGGACTCTGGATGCCTGACAGCACAGTGTATCACACTGAAATCACAAAGCACAGGTTTATGACCTTATTGCAGGATCTGGGAGCTGCAAAACATCCGGCTCGTCCCAGCCAAAGCCCTTTGCCAACTGGGCAGTACCTGGCAAAGGATGAGATGTAGAGTGGCAAAGCCAGTGTCCTCCTGAGTCTGCTGCAGCCTGGTCTCTTGGCTCTACACCAGGTAGGGACTGGTGTGATAAGTGATAAGGACTGGGCTGGTTTCTGATGTCCCTCGTGGGTAGGTCAGAATCAGGCCCCAGGCAGGGCAAAGAGCATCTTCCCTAGAGAGTGAATCCTCTCCCTCGGAAGGAAGGATGAGTTTCTGGTGGCAAAGCTCAGCAAGGGACTCAGCCAGATGGGGTGGCCCAGGGCCAGGTCCTGCCTTGCAGTCACAGACCCCCTGAGGCTCTGAACCCCAGATCAAACCTGGCTGGGCTTCGGGCAGTGTCCGTCGGGGCCGCCTTCGGCGACGCAGATGGACGGAGTGGGAGTCGATTGTCCCCATTCCCAATCCTGCCTCCTGCCCTATCTGCTTCCCCGGGAACTGGGCCGTGTCCCAGCAGTCAGGACAGCAACTTATTCTGACGTCCATGTTTTCATGAGCCTTATAACTCGACTGGGAGGGTTGATCTCAAAGAAAAATGTACAGTTATCATTCAACTACAGTTAAATCAAGCCCCTTCAATGCACTTTATGAACGAGTGGAAACGAATCAATGCTGTTATTGCACTGTATCTCTATTGTGTATAATAGTATACATTCATCTGTAAAAGTAATTTATTTTTATTACTGTAAATAAAACTGTTAAAGTGATTTGTCAAGAGGATATCCAAAAATAGGGGGAGGGGGGTTAAAATTAAAACATTTGAAGATCTGGGCTCCTGTCCCAGGTATGTGCCACACTGTGCGTGTCTGTGTCTTTATTTCAGCTGAAGCCTGTCTGGTAAAGGTTTCTGCTTTCCCTCCCTGGGGGTCTGTGTTTCCACTTGGTTCACGATGAGCCTGTTGAGGATGAGAACAGCTCCAGACGGTGACTGTGAGGGTTGGGAAACGATGGCTCACGCCGTTTGGAGCCTCCACACGAAAGGATGGAGACTTCTCCATCAGCAAGTCATCCTCTGCCCTCCGGTTACCCAGGCGGTCAGGGATTAAATACCCACGGGAACAAACTGATCTTTGAGAGCCGGCTTCTCCAAACGAAGGGTTACAGAGACATCACAGCTTTGTGCTGCTGCTTCTGTGCCCTGGCCTCTAAGAGAGAAGGGAGCACCAGAGGGCTGATAACTCGCAGCAAAGAGACCCAGCAAGGGCAAGCTGACAAAAAGCCAAACCCAAATCTACTTTAACCTCTTAAAATCTTTATTAATTCTGTTGCGGTTTTTTTGTGTGTGTGTGGTTTTTTGTTTTGTTTTTTTTTTTGTTTTTTTTTTTTTAATTATTACCACATGCATAAAGTGTCAACAGTTTGGGAATAAGATGACAATTTTTTGGGGAACAAATGTGGTTACAAGCGGTGCTCCGGATCATTCCGGGTTTCCTCTCTACACTGTACAGAAGAAAGCTCGTCCTGCGACCGACGTAGTCCCTACCTTTCCGTCATCGTGTCACGACAGGCAGAACCCACAACACTGGGGGGAAATACACTTGTTCACACGTAGCAACTGGGTACGGTAAATAGATAAAAGCAGCAACATCTACTCACCTATTGACTAAGTGCACATGGTTAAAAGACCCCATCAGACAGTGAACATCTCCTTAGTTTTTGAACGTCAACTATATAATAATGGAAATCAAGTTATGGCCTGTAATGGGTGACCCTCCCACGGGAGAGATGCCCGTCTCCCGTCAGTTGCTTTTATCAAAAGGCAAGTCGAAGGAAATACAGGTAATACTCCTGCTGGTATTAAAAAAAATGAGCCTTTTGCAGGAGCATCAGGGCAACCCCACCAATGCTGAGCACCCCAGGAAGCCAACCACAAGGTGCCACCAGGGTGGCACCTCCCTGTCCCTGCTGTGCCACTCCTGCAGAGCTGGAGCCAACCTCACAGAGACAGTCTCCAGCCCTGGCTCCAGGCTGTACATATGAATGGTGCCAAAAGAGGAAAAAAATGCTTTTAAAATGCTTGTCTCAAGCTGGTCACTCACGGATGCTCTATTTTAGGAGGATCTGTTGCCCCAGTGCTGCGGGAGGTCTCCCTAGCTTGCAGTTGTTCAGTTTGGGTAGTGAAAGGGCTTTTTTGGGGGGTGTCAGAGGTACTTCCAGACCAGTCTAGCTAGCCTTGATCCCTGGGCTGCTGGGTGCAGGGCACAGGAGATGATCCTCACCTGCCATCAATTCCCCCCAAAATAAGGCTCCTACAGCCCCTGACCACACAAGAGGTGCTTGTGCTCCTGCTCCCTCTGAGGGTGATGGAAACCTGGCTGCGATGGCTCTTGTCCTGCCACTGCAGCTGTCATTGTCCCAGCAGCCCTGGGATGGGGCAGGAGAAGGAGGAGAAAGAGGAGGAAGGCTCTCCAGCCTGCATGCTTGTCCCACTGCTGCAGCAATACACATACCCTGGAGCAAACCCACCAGCACGTGCATGTCCCACAGCAAAGCAGTGACAGGGTTTGTCACCTCCTTACATGGCCACTGTGTCCTCTTGGGGACTGTCCCTTGGCCGAAGGTGCAATGTTTGCATCTGCACCTGGAGATGTGTGATTGCTGGAGTAGGATTTCCTTGGGTTGGCCAAAGTTGGAGTAAAAGCTGCTCCTTCACAAGGAATCCCAGTGGATACCTCGGGGTCTGGGCAGGTAAGGACAGGCTGAGCATCAGAAATGCTTGGGAATGCTCTGCCCTTCCCCAGCTGGGTGAGACCACCCGTCCCATGAAGCCCCGTGCTCCTCGGCAACGCAATGGGGACCTCCAGAAAAGGCACTTGTGTCTCTAAGGAGGTGTCACATCACTGCTCTCCCCACAGGAACACCGGACCCAAACCCCACGTGTGAAACAGCACAGCCCAAACCAGAGAGGAGAAAAAGTGCCAGCAACGTTTCAGCATCAACCCAAGCTCACGCTGGAACATCCTGTTCCAGATTCCCCTTCCCCAAAATGAAGGAGGTCTATCAAGATGGGGAGCCATCAGCCACAAAATGCTTGTAAAAATGCACTTTGGAGAAAAAAAGATTTCTTGGGGGGGGGGATTTTTCTTCTTTTTCTAATCTGGTCTGATCTGAGACAAAAGGCACCGCAAAGAGAGGCTCCATTTGGAGGAAAACTGGCCATAACTAAAGATAGACCTGAAATATCTCAGTATAAAAATAATTTTGGTGGTGGCAAGGGGGGGTGTGCTGATGCTCCTAACAGCATCCTGTGTTTGGAGACCTGGCAGGAGTGTGCCAAAGATGCACCTGCTGCCAGTGAGAAACCAACAACTCCTCCATGTCCAAATGTCATCAGGCTCAAAGTTCACTTTGTTTCTAATGCAAGATTTTTATGGTGTTTTCTTCATAGCAAGAAGTGACTTTCTATGGACTCAGTGTTCCCAGCTGAGGCACTGGGCATATACAAGCACCAGTAAAAGGAGAAAATCAATGGGATTTGAAACACTTGAGCTGGGGTGGGGCCTTCAGGGACAAAAGCACCTCCTGTAGTGCTGGAGACCCTTCTCCTTGTTGCACTGTGGGCTGATGTTCTGCTTGCTTTAAATGCTATTTTCTTAAGAAGCTAATTTTGAAAGCAGTTATGGTGACAACTGTTCCATTTTTTTTGGTGGCTGGCTGGGAAGCAATGCTCGATCTAACCTTCTTTCAAGGCCCAGGGGAAGGAGAAAGAACAGATTTTTCCTTCTGGAAATCACGTGAGTTGTTTCTTTTGTGTATTTTTCATTCTTTTGGAGGGTGGGGGGTGTGTGGTTGCTTGCTTTTTAGATTCTTCATCTAAGCTACTCCAAATCAAAGGGTAACTTTCAGATGGTTCACCTTAGTTACCAGCATGGTTTACACAGTGCAGTCTGTGGGCCACGAATGGTCTGGAGGAGCAGTGCTTTGGGGTGGTGACCTGCTGGGAGAGATCTAGAAGTAAAGGTGCTGTAAGCCTGGAGGAGGGAATGAGGCAGAACTCCAAACGTGCCAGGCCTGAAGAGATGCCCTGTGGGCACCTCCACCATCCCCTGGCCCAACACAGGGTCACTGACAGTGCTCCTCTCTGGTGTTTGCTGACCTGCTTCTCAAAGACCTCCCATGGCAGAGGCTCTGAGAAACTATTTCAGAGTTTCTCCATCATCACCTTGAGAAAGCTTTCCCTGAGATCTGATTCAACTCCTTTCTACCACTACTCAATCCCATGCCTTGCACTCTGGTCCAACACACACATGGAGAGAACAGCTTTATTCTCCCCACTGCCCTTTGTGGCTTTGCAGCTGGTTTTACCTACCTGAGGTCTTTCCTGTACAGAGTGGTGGGAGCATAATTAACCTTAAAAGTCAGGATAATTTTTTTTTCTATTTTGTTTCCTCCTCTCTGCACTCTTAACACTTCCTACACAGTCAAGTGCTAGAACTGCCATTGGGCTGAAAGTCCTCCCAGGGTAACCCCGCTCCCCCATATTGCCATTACTAATTTCCTGGTATTTCTCACACACTTGGGCTCACGAGCCCCCCAAAACAATGACCAACAGCAGATTTAAGCCTGTTGCTGCTATGAGCAAATGACTACAGAGGGACCTCTGGGTGCTTCTTTGAAAGTGGCAGCTGTGGGAAGATATTAATTAGGAGAGGTGCCTGTGGGAGGGTGAAGCACCAGTGATCAACCATCATGTAGTGCTATGGAGATCTCTGTGGTCTCAGGACCCTGTACCAATGTAAGACAGACATTAATACTGTCAATGTCACATCACCATGTCCCATCCAGGTCTTGTCTGGGGATTTCCCACAGCAAGAGCCCATCCCTCACTTCAGGCTCTGCTTCAGCCTAGTGACAACACCAGGATGGTGTCCTCCTGCCTGTGGGTACTGAAGGCTTTGGGGCAAACCCCTCATTGAACTTCTTTACTTTGATTTTTCTCTTCCTTCCCTCCCCTGGTAAAATACTCTCACCTGGAGAAAGCAGAGCTTGAGAGACTGATCCTAGAAACCTGGCGTTTGGTAAAGGGAGATCAGATTCACAGGAAAAAGAACTCCTCAGCTCTCAAAAAGACTGAAATACTTCAAAGTTTAGGTTTGGGTATAATTACCTGAAGGAGGATGCTTTCTTGGAGCTTAGAGGCCATCACATGAATTGTGTGGGCAGCTCTAAGTGTTTTTTTATTGCATGCATGATCATCCCAGAGGAGCACAGCTGTGTGGGATCTGGGAAAGGTCCACCCTGGGAGCATGGTGACCCATTCAGAGACAAAAGCAGTGTGTCTTGGTGCTCCTGTACTTTGCTCAGGCACTTTTGAGTGGGGATAGTGATGGGGCAGGAGAGCCCCACTGCTGCCATCAGCGGTGGGGGGATGCGGTTGTGGTGCTGGTTGTGGGGTCACCTAAGGAAGGGACAACAACCCTTAGGGTGCTGCTGCCCAGTTGAGGGTAAATTCATGGGTGAGTGAGCGTTTGAAGCTTCTAAAGTGCAGTGCAGGTTATATGGTCTTTGCTGTAAACTGTAAACTCCTCAGGACAGAGTCCTTGCCCTTACTTTTATTTTTTTATTTAATTTTTTTTAATCTGTAAAGTGACATGCCAGCTGAGAAAATCTTACCCCTAAACAACAACTACTACTACTACTACAGGAAAATGAGAATCATGGTGAATGAAACTGCCTATTGCTCCCCTCGCCAGCGTGCTGTGATGGGGAGTGCTTCTCCCCACCCTCCACAGTCCATTCACAAGGAAATGGCATGATGCTCCTGCTGGCTGTGGACCTCTGGGAAGCACCCTCCAAAACACCACCTCCAGTGCTACAACCTGCCTCCCTCCAAGTGAAACTTCCATTTGTCATTAAAGCTGAGGTGTCAATTCAGGCTGTGTTCCCCGGGGAGTCTGCAAAGCTTCTGTTCAGGCTGTTGAGTGTCTTGAAAGGGTGACACGGATGGAAAGATTGCTGGGAGCACATTTGAGGGCTCTTATGTGAGGGGAGCTCTCTGGAGAAGCTGTGTTCAGCCTTACGTTTGTGACCAGAATAAAACCTTCCCAGGATAAAAATACCTGCAGAATCAGGAGTTCTCATAGGATGTGATGCTTGCTCCTCCCAGGTCTCTGCCCAGGGTGGAAAGCCAGAAGTTACCCAATCTCCCCTCTTTCCTTCAGGACACTGATTATCTAAGAGCCATTGGAGTCAACAGCTAACTCCAGTGTTCACTCAAAATCAAGGAGAGAGTGAGGGTACAACACTGGAGCGTGAACACTGCTAGACTTCCACCAACCTTCATGAAACTTGAGCAAGACCAGACTTCACAGCTGATGTAGCCCTCCCAGGCAATGACCAGTGTACCATGGGCACAGTGGTCCCCATAATGTCCTTCTTCATATAAATCAGAAATGTCCAAGAGGTTCCTGAGGGACCTCAAGGCCTATAAGCTTCCATTAATATCTCTAAGCAGAACCAAATGGGCTTGTTTACCCTTCTGTTGACTCTGGCCCAATTCATTTGTATGCACACAGAATAGACTTCCCCCTGTTGGTGGATTTATCTATTATTTTTAATCTATGCCCATAAACTGGCAAGTAGGAGAAAGCAGATAAAATGGAAAGAGGAGCTCTCAGGAGATTGGTTGGGCTCATTAAATGTTTGTCACTCTCTGATTATCCCTTGGCAATGAAATGCCACTGCTGTATTTTAACGTGGAACATGATACCTTAATGTACAGGAGAATCTCCTCAGCCCACTTCTGGTATACTTGAGAGAGGAGAAATTCAATCGTCTGTGACCTGAATTGTATTTTTAATGGCTGACAAGCTAGATAAAATATTTAAATATTCACTTTTATATTGGCCCACTTGGGGATTTGAGCATTTCAGGTTGTGTAATGCAGCATGGCCTACTTTTGGAAGAGTATACAGAAATAGGCACATATGTACAAAATATTGAGTAGGCAGCATATGGGTAAGCCAGCCAGTGTTAATTAGGATGGCTCAACCAAGTCCAGCAGAGCTAACCCAGCCCAACCAAGGAGATGGTGTTACTTGTGATGGATTTTGCAAGTCACCTGGGCAAAAAATAGATGAATGCAATTAAAATAAAGCTGGTCATCCTCAAACACAGCTGAGTCCCTTAAGCAAAGGCACTGAAGATATCGGCCTGCCAGCAGAGCTGGCCTTGCAGGAATGGCTCTATCAAGAGATTGGGGCTCTCAGTGCCACCATGTGCTCTTCACATACAAACGGTATCATGATGGCATCTATGTTAATGACCCTCCACATGAAATACCACCAGGTGACTCTTAAACATTGCTCTGAATTTTTACAAGCTTTTCTTCTGAACTTGCTCAGGTCGAACCCCAGTTGGTTTGCGAAGGAAAGCTCATCGTGGGCATTGCCAGGGCTCTCTGCCTGGGTGGAGATGCCAGGCTTTGGCCAAAAGCTTTTGCAGCCCATTCCCTGCATCTCAGAGGGTTAACATCAGACATGAGAGCTCTCGGTGAGCACCAAGCATTGGGAATTTCCTGGTTACCTACAGGACACTGTGTCTCCCTGCCTCCTTTGGTCAATCCTGTTTCCTTGAGGTGAGCTGTTCCCTGTGCCCTATTGCTCTGCTGCTTCCTGCCTGCAGTGCACAACCATCAGTGCTGCTGAGACAGCAAATTCCAGGGTTAAATCCAAGGATTTGAGTTGCAGTTCCTGCTCTGACAGTCATCCCTGCTGAAGTGAAGTAGAGCCTTCCCTAAGGCTCTACTTCCCTAAGAAAAGGGGGGGACAAACCTGTGGACATGGCCTATGGTAGGGTACCCTCCCCTAACCCCTTCCCCAACAACCCTTGTGCTCTCCCACATCCACGCTGCTCTTCTATTTGACCCCCTGCTCAGCACCATAGATGCAGGAGGTGTCACATCCAAGGGACAAAAGACCATTTTGGTCAGTCAAGAGAAAGGAGGGCTCCCGGGGATATTTCTCGGCGGCTGGGCAGGGGGTTCACCACATCTCAATGCGAAGGGTTTCTCACCAGGGGGAAAACAAGAAGATACTTGGGATATTGTTCAACATCAGCATTTCTCAGAGTGAATTTAAGCATCAGCCTTTGAGCCTTTTGGGATCCAGCCACATGCTCCTGCCTCCTTTACAGGTCTGATAACTCCTAGATAGGTAATGGCTATGAAAGTAGTATTTTGACTATGTGGCTACTAGGAGAGTTTGGGAGGTGGGCTCAGAGCCCAGCTTCTCCTCAGAAGAGATTCAACATGGGGACTCAGTTTTCCCCTGTTCAGGGACCCATGGCATATGGGAACACAAGACAGGACCTCAGGACAACCTGTTGGGCAAGCCTGTGGTTGGTCCTGGCCCATTTTCTGCTGGTGGGGAACCTCTCCCATCTCTGTGCTTGTTCTTGCTCCTGACTGGGGTATTTTCAGTATTCCCCACCCCTTTGCTCTGCTTTCCCATGTCTCTTCCCTTCATGTGAAAAGCCTTTGATGAATTGTGTTCTCTTCTGATGAGCAAAGCACTGTGGTGGGGACCAGCTCTCCAGCCTCCCCCTCAGTGCCTGCTCGTGGGGTAACAGATGGGGCAGGATCAGGCCCGGGGGGATTGAGTGTCTGGGTCCAAGTCGATCTCAGTTGTATGGGTGCAGTTTGTGGGGCTGCAAAGTGCAAGTTGAGAGTTTACCTAAAAGCAGCATTTTGTCTAATTAATACTGAAATGGTGTAGTGCTTAGGCCAAGAAGAGTTGGGCTTGGGGAAGCTCCTTGGACACTTCTGTTCCCTTTCTGGTAACTCCTTTTCCCCCCCAAGGACAAGAGTTCCACCACCAGCTGCACAAGCCTTGCCTTCATGCTTTTCTACCAGAAAACTGGTCCTAAGGATGGAAATGGGCTCAGGTCACCAATACCTTGTTCTTCTCCAAGGAGCAATAGCGTGATGGTGACCATCCCTATGCAGCGGTGGTAAAAGGCTCTATGGGGAAGGAGACTCCTGCCCACATGCAGCCTTTGGAGCTGCCACATCCTACAAATACAGGCAGCAGAGCATCCCCAAGCCCAGCACGTGGCCATCCCTGTGTGCCCATGGTGACACCAGCTGTGCAATCAGGCTTCTTCTCCAGGAGCTTCTCGTTAACACCTTTAACATCTCTCTGAAAAAGCACTACTGCCTCTGGGTTCCCCTCCTCTAGCAAAGCACACTCAGGGCCAGTCTCTGGTCTTTCTCCAGGTGTCAACCTGGAATAATGCTATTAACCTGCCTTCAGAGCCATTTTTGAAGTCGTTACAAGTGCAAGTGCTGCTAATTTCTGTTTCTCACTGCCTCCGAGGTGTGTCCTACCAGTGGTGCTGCCCGAAGGGTTTTCAACATGGTGTAAAAGCAAAGCTCCTGGCTGAGCGGGGCTGCCCGCGCTCGTTGGCGTCGAGGGTTGGGGAAGGCGCCTATACACACCTGGGACGGAGCCGGGGAGCTCCGTGCCAGCCCAGCCCCGGGGGCCCCCTCAGTCTGACCACTCGTTATCGTCCAGCTCGGAGTCGTCGTCGGACTCGCTGTACTCCACCGCGATCCGGCGGGACAGGATCGTCGCCACGTCGTTGCCCACAGGCTCTTTTTTGGCCTCTTGTTCCCACTGCTCCTGGACTTTCCGGAGTTGGATTCCTGCAGTAGGGAAGGGGGGAAGAAGGCTTTTAGGGGGAAACATGCCCGGCACCCAGGGATGTACCCAAGGTGCAGCAACCCCTCAGTTAAAAGTATTGGCTGGAGTGAGGTGGCTGCAGCCAGGAGGATGCGTGCAATTATAAAGCTATATGAGATAACAATAGAATCATAGAGTGGTTTGGGTTGGTAGGGACCTTAAAGATCATCTAGTTCTAACCCCCCTGCCATGGGCAGAGACACCTCCCACCAGATGCAATTATAAAGCTATATAATAAAACAAAGCTCCTTCTCTGCTTCCACTCAACCTGAAGAGGTTGAACCTTCTTGAAGGTTAAATCTACCATTCGACCTGAAGCACTGGCAGGAAGGGGAAATGGGAGAACCCTTGGAGCACATCATCTACAGCCTAAAAGGAGGCCACGCACGCAAGAACTGTTGGTCATCCCTGTGGGGCTCTATCCCACCTCCAGCAACGGGTTTCCCCACCTGCCTCTAACCCCTTCCATAGCATTTCCTTCCCTCCCCAGGTTCCACTGGGCGCCACCATCTTCACGCATCACCTGCCCACCCGGAGCTTGACTTGCACTCAACAAAGCCAACGCCACCCAGCTCTAGGACAAGAGGGATTTTGCTACCATGGTGGCAGCACTGGGGACCTGTCTCCCCTCCTTCCTGCTGCCACCACCCCTGCTGCTCACCCCTGCGGATGGCTGCCAGCAGGTCGCTCCGGGCATCGCTCATGGGCATCAGTGGGATCTGTGGCTTCCGTGGCTCCATGGCAGGGGCCGGTGGCGATGCCGAGTGTGCCGGTGAGGCTGTGACCGCGGGGGGTCCCGGTGGTGGTGGTGGTGGGGCCACCGGGGGTCCCATGGGGCCGGCCTGCGGCGGGGAAGCAGAGTAGGGGCCGGGGGGTGCAGGGGGTGGTGAGGGAGCATAGGATGGGGGAGCGGCCGTGCCAGGGGCCAGCGCGGGGGGAGCCGAGATGGGGCTGTCGAAGGCAGTCTGCGCAGAGGGGATGATGGGCGGTGGGGGTGGTGGGGCGGGGGGCACGAAGTACTCTGCCATCGGCACCGGCTGCGGGCTGCAACAGGAGGGCAAAGCCATGTCAGTGGGATGAGGAACGATGGCACCCATCACCCATCTCGAGCACCCACATAGAATGATAGAATATGATATTCGGTTGGAAGGGACCTCTGGAGTCCCTCTGGAGATCATCTAGTCCAACCCCCGCGCTGGAGCGGGTCTACCTAGAGCACGTTGCACAGGAACTTGTCCAGGTGGGTTTTGAATGTCTCCAGAGAAGGAGACAACTACAAGACCCGCTACCCATTCCGGGCAACCACAACCCATCCTGAGTGCCCACCACCCCTCCTGAGCACCCACCACCCATCTTCAGCACCCAACTGGCTCTGCTGTGGCTTGGTTTGCTTCAGACCCCATATAAGTTCTGTCCCCAGAGAGGTGGGGGGCTCTGCTTGTGGGATGGGCTATGGGCCATCCTGTGGTGGGACGGCAGCCGACATCCTAGGGAGAAACGGTGCCCTCCATCTACCTTGTCCCCTTATCTGGGCTGAGGTTAACCCAAAAGTGCTCCTGCCTGATTTGACCTCTGGTCTCACCAGCAGTTTCAGACCACAGCGGGTGCAGAGGAGGGTTCTCCCCACTACATCTATCCAAAAATAGGGGAGTCAGCCCCTCACAGACCACCCCCCATCTTCTCCTGGGCATCCCTCTGCCGGCAGAGAAGATGCAGGCTGAAGCCCTACCCGTAATCCTTGATTAAGTGAGGTCTTGGCCCGTTGAGGATGGCCTCGGGAGGCTGCGGCGCGTGGGGCTGCTGGAGGCGGTTGAGGCTGTTCTGGCGGCTGCCCGCCGCTGGCACCGGGCGGTAGACGTGCTCCTGGGGGGTTGCAGCTGCCAGCACCCCCTCCTTGTGCTCCGCCGGGGCCAGGTGGGACGCCGGGGCCAGGAGCTGTGCGGGGTGGTTGGGGCTCGCCGGGTATGAGTGGTCGGCCGCGTCCGACGCGTAAGATCTACAGCACAGGAAAACCCAACAGTCGTACTCCTGGGAGTGGGGTCAGCTGGGAGGAAGGGTTTGGGGGATGAGGCTTTGGGGGTATTTTGGGGTGGAGACGACAAAACGGAAAATGGCCACGAAAACACAGATGTACAAGAAAGCAGAGAGAGCGGAGGGAAGGAGGACACCGACAGAGCTGAGCCAGTCTCTTCCCTTAAGCTGCTCAACAGAAAGTGCTCTGACATTATCCCAACACTAAGGCTGTTCCTGAGGTTCAGGACGTGGCCCTGAGGTCACCAACTCTCCACAAAGCTACCATGGGTTTACAGCTTCTCACCCCGACCCTGCTACGGGCAGCGTGTCCCCCCAGAGACGCAGAAGAAGGGAAAAGCAGAGGAGAGCCAGTGAGCTAACGCGTAGTAGGTAGAACCTGCCTATTATCTGGGGACAGTGATCCTTCCGATGACGCCATGTGATAGGGGGATGGTGAGAACCTGTTATCGGGTCGGAACTCTTTATCATACGCCATCATGTTCCACTCCAGGCGCCGGTTACGGGCTTTCCTCACTTTCTTCACCTCGCGGGTGGAGTCCTCCACCAGCCGCTGCTCCTGGGGGGACACACATGCCACAGCTCCATCTCCAACCTGGCTCCTCCAGCCCACAAGTGGTACCAAGGGAGCATCGCCCAGACCAACAGCGGGGAGCACCTGGTGACCCCCACCTGCCCGTTACCTTCTGCCTGCGCTTCTCCTTTCTCTTATCTTCTGTTGCCTGCAACATTTTCTCCTTCCATAAGTTGAAGAAGTAGGAGGGGTCAGTGTAGAATTTGAGGCCATCCTTTTTGTCGTCCCTGGGAGGTTAGGGAGGGAGGAGAGGGAGTTATCAGCAACAGGAGACCCCCTTGCTCAGGGGGGTTTGTTATGATCACAGCCATAAGCTGTTGCCCCACCATGAACATGTCCAACACAGTGGTCACCACCTGCAGTACCACTGTGTGGGGTCACTTGTCCCAGGCACTTGGATGGTGGCACCGCAAATGGAGAAAACAGGCTCTCAGCCCTCACCAAGGGCTGACACCTCTCTTGGAAAGAACCCCCCCAAAATGATCAATATGCTGACTGCTCTACCTGTAGGGTGTGAGGATGTTGAGTGGTGGGGGCTTGTCGCAGCGCTGGTACATCTCCATCACCGGGTTGGGGATGGAGTTGCGAGACACAACCTGCTGGTTCTGCACTGTGGAGCTCTTGAAGGCTTTCCTCATGTTGATGTCCTGCAGCGAAACTGGGGATGCAAGAAGGAGAAGGGATGTAAGAGTGATCTCAGCCTCCCCGAACTGGGCACAACGGGTGGTCCAGCCCTGAGCATCTCCCATCCACTCACACCCAGCCATCACCCAGCCCCAGCCCCTCACCTTCCTCCACAGTGGAGTCCAGCTGGGTCACCTTGATGACCAGCAGGTCCACCCTCTCCTGCAGTGAGTTCATCCGCATGTAGAAACTGTTGGCTTCGTTGAACAGCTCACCAAAGATGTCCTCTGCGTGCCTGCCTGGCAGAGGGCAACGCACACCCGTCACGGGCAATGGCAGGAGGCAGGCAGCCCTTTGCCAGCCTGTCCCCTGGACCTCACGCCCCCCAGATCTCTCCCCAGCCTTGTTTTTATGAAAGCTGAGCTTCATCCTCTCCCGGGAAAGCGCTGCAGGGAGGGAGAGGAGCACAAACCACCCCCTCTTCTCCGCACACGAGCATCCTTTTCAGCCAGAGCGGTACCCGCGGGAGGTGGCAAACCAAGCCTTTGGCCTACTATGGCCAAAAAACTACCATCACCCCCTGGTCTGGGAGCATCATCCACAGGATCCCAGCCCTGAAGGTGGAAAACTGAGAGCGGGGCAGCGGGGAGAGACCGCAGGGAGAAGCTGTGCTGTGTTTGGCTTTAGCAGTTATTTCCCTGCAGCTCAGTGCATCCCTACGATAGCTCTTTATTAGGGCTGTTGTTACCACAGGTCTGAGCATTGCTGACACCTGCAGGCTGCAGCACCCAGCCCAGCACCTCAGCTCCTCAGGGTTTCCTCCAAAACCACATATCAAACAGCTCTTCGAGATCAAGGTGCTCTTGAGATTGGCTTGTCCTGGCACCCGGCACCATTTCTATTTGATTTGCCTTTCCCCTGTTTGAGCACCCACGGGTGCTGCTCACACCAGCTGCCGCTCTTCCAGCAGCTCCAGAGTTTATTTTTCTGGGAGTATTTTAGAGAATAATCTAGTTCTGGAGGGGGAAAAAGAGAGGAAGCCCTGAAGATCCTGGCCTCTCTCTCTATTTTAAGTCAATATTCATCAGTGAAATAGGTTGCCCCTATTAAACCTTCACATCAGCATGTGCAGTGCTCTCGTCCTCCCCTTTTCTGCTGAAATTAGACCCAGGGCAGGAAGACAGCTGAGGATTTAGACCTTTTATATAGACCTCTCTTTCACAAAAAAAGCTCAAAGATAAAAAAGAATACGTTGGGTTTTTCTAATCTTCACCTGACCTTCCTGTTTCTGGCCAAGTCAAGCAGCAAGAGGCTCGCAAAGGCTTTTCCTTCCCCACCGCACAAACCAGCTACAGGAGGAAAACAGGTCTTAAAAACATCACCAAGTCCCCACTTTGGGCTCCAAAAGGAGCATACTCCTTTTTTTATTAGCTGGATAATTCCCACTGAATTAGGGGTGCCTGCAGCCTGCACAGCTCTCACAAAGCCCATGTTTCTCTATGATATGAACCAGAGCAAGCAACTACAGTGTTCCACAGCATCCCACCTGCAACCCACCACCCCATGCCCATCCCATGCCGGGGTCCCTGTGCTGTGACTTACTGAGGCTGCCCAGCTGCTTGATGATGGCAGCCAGTGTGCTGTTGGTGACACACTCCAGCTCACTTGTCACCCCCTCGGGAAGAGCCCCCCGGCAGAGGTGCCGGGGCTCGATGTTCCTCTTCACCAGTGGCATCCTGCCGGCGAGCCCTCACGCCTCTCCTGGGCAAAGGAGAAAGAAAGAAAAAAAGAAAAGAAGAAAATACACAGCTTTTGCCATCTGCCTGTTTTTTCACCCCCTTCCCTCTGCTCTCCGCCCGGGGGACTCATCCTTCCCACACTGGGATAGGGAAGGTGCAGCTCCCACAGTGGCAGCAGGGCTTTTCCATGCAGGGGGTGCTCTGTGGGTGCAAACCTCCAGATGCCAGCGAGTACCTGGGTGCCAGGATGGAGGTGAGGACCACGTCCCTACCCTTGTGCTCCACGGGGTGCCCAGGGAGCCTTTCCCAGAGCTTACCTTCCCCCGGAGCAGTGCTCAAAGCAGGAGTGAACCCTCACGTGCTGCAGCCCTTCAGCCGGCCCCGAAAAGCCTCATCCAACCCAGAGAGCGGCCAGAAGCGAGCAAGCGCCCGTAATGCTATTATTTCCAGCTCAGTGCAAAGCTCTCCGGGGTTTTATTTGTGCCTGCAACTACACCCAGGCAAGCTGCTGCTCTCCCCAGCATCCCTGCGTGCCCCCCCGCAGCATCCCTGCGTGCCCCCCGCTCCACTGCTGTCCCCCCGACCTGAACCAGGGACGGTTCATGTTCTACGAGGTTCAAGGAGACGTAGGTAGATGCCTGCACCCAACGGTCCCGTCTCCAGTGAGAGCACCCGTGGGAAGAGGGGTGAAGGACCTGCACCGTGGGGTGGGGGGTGCTGGGGGCAGGTTACCCCACCGACATGAAAGGTGAGCGGCGCGAAACAGGCTGAAAAAGGATATAAAAAACCAAGCGTTTTTCTAACCATGGTGGTGTCTCCCGGGGTGTTGCAGCCTGGGACCAGGACACGGACGGGCACAAAGCAAGGGGTGACCCCACAGGCTTGCACAAGGGGGTCTTACGTGACACAAGTGCATCAGGCCTCAGCTCTGCTCCCAGTGCAAAGGCAAACTGATGGCTTTAGTGTTGAAATTGTCCCAAACTGGATTGCAAGGTGATAAGAACCAGAGAGCTCCCAAATGCAGCGAGATAAATTCCCTGTTTCACATCCTGGGCACCCCCCACCTACCCCATCTTTCACAAAATCTTGCTCTGCTTTGGCAGCAAAGGGAAACCAGCTTCCGAGCAGAGCCATTAATAGCTGGGAGCAGAGCAGCCAGGCACCCACAACGAAGCCAGCAATTCCGACCATGAACAGAGCCAGAAATCTGCAGAGTTCACATTTTTTGGCCCTGGCAGCATTAGACAGAACAGTTTCCCATTGACAGCACCCGGCCAGGGCTCCCGTCCCCCCCTCCGCCAGCTCCTCCGGAGTTTTCAAATGCAAATGCAAGTTCCCTTCATGAAAGAGCCCAAAAATTGTTTCTAAATCATTCATATTGAGCTTCCCAAAGGGCTGATTGTGCTCCCAGATCTGTACAGACAGGGGGTGAACGGCGGGGCTCCGCTCTGCCCCGGGACAATCGGGGTGCTGGGGGAAGCACCCCAGCCCTGAACCCTCCTGAGGGTCATGCGATGCTTCGGGCTCAGAGTAAGCCCTACGTCCTCCAGTGCTTCTCAAAGCCATTGCACATGGATGATGGGGCTGGTATTGTCCCCAGCTCCCCTCAAAAACCCCCAAGTGGTTATTTTTTGGCTGAGAAAACTATGATGAAGTTGGCCTAGGAGGCTCTGGGTACCTGCTGATGGACGTCTGCTCTGGCCACGTACACCCCCCCCCCTTTCTGGGTAACCCCAGAACCCAAGAGATGAGCAATGCCAGCAGCTTTACCCCAAGCTCGCTTTGAGACAGCTTTACGTGTCACCCCAAAATCCGCACCCAGAGGCTGAGTCCTGGCATGTCATCCAGAGCAGCGGCTGCAGGGATGGCAGGGAACGGGGCAGAGCAGTTAACGAGCTGATTTGGTCCAGCAATTAGAAACAGGGAACAAAGAGCCATTCTCAGCATCCGCCTGGGAGACGGCCACTGGCACCCAGGGCTTTTTATCCCCACACAGGGGGCCAGGGAGGAATCGGGGCCACTCGCCCCAACACCCCCGGAGCCAAATGAAGAAGAAATGTATTTCAGGTCCAAAACACTTCCCAGCAGGGACAGACCTGAAGATGGGCAGAAGTTGGGTATGTGGCCTGATAGCAGCGTTTGAGACCGTGCCATGGGAAAGAACCCCTAGAGAAGAAAGATGCCTTTGGTCTCCTCCCAAAAAGCCTTAACAAGCTCAGAGCTTGCAGCAGAAGAAACCAAGGAGGAATTAGGTACATGTATTTGGCCAAGCCATGGGAGAAACTGCTTTTTAAGCTTCCCAGTTAATAGCTGCTAATGGGAACATGGGGATTAGAAACCCCTGCCATCCCATCCCATCCCACAAGTGCCATCCCATCCTGCTATACCAGCATCCCTCGTGCACTGGCCACAACAAGCCTCCAACTGCTGTATTGAAAAACCAGCTTCTGACCTTAAACCCATGATCTCAAGGCCTGTCCCCCCCCTCAGGGGAATGAAATCCTTTGGGTGGGGATGAGCTACGTGTGACACCAGTTTAATTTCTGTCCTCACTGGCGCATCTTGCTCACACCTACTACAAATCCTGAGTGCTGGTGGCTTGGCCTGAGCCCCAGTGAGGGGATGCTCAGTTCTGCCCAGCACTGCTCCTGCTCCTGCTGATATATCAGGTAATTTCCAAGCCTTTGAGGGGGTGATTTTGGTGGCAGGTCCTCAGACCTTCAGGAAAGGGCTCCCAGGAGCAGGGCTCCATCAGGCACAGAGGTGACTCACTGGTGCAAGGGGGAGAAGCCTGAACATGGACAGAGTTAGTCAAAGAGCATCTCATTATTTCTTCCACATGTATGGCCACACTGGACCCTGCCTCAGTGCTCAGCACCCTGGGCCACCCCCAAAGCACAGCGTGCACCAGGCTCAGCACCGACCACTGTGGCACCCCCAGTACAGCCCAGCTGGGCATCGCTACGCAACCACTAAGCCGTATCTGGACAGTTGCAGGACCAAAGCACCATCCTCCCAAGGGTACTACGAGCCCTTGATGGCCCTGAGCAGCCTCACCTGGGACACATACCCCCACCCACAGGCCCAGGAGGTTATTAATCAGGGTATTAAGCTCAGCTGGAGGTGCTAGTCCTTCCCAGAAGGATGCAGCTGGTCACTAGCCCTGCTGGACCTCACTTCTGCAAGCAACTCCTGCCTCAGGTAGGTCCCTTGGGTGGGTGCTGGCACCCAGGGCAAGACCTGGGTTTGGCATGATCTTCAGGGTGGGTGTTGGACCAGTGTCACAGCTGGTCTTTGTCCCTGTCCCCTTTGGCTTCTGCCTCCTTCACACTTGATTCTGGGTGCATCTGGGGCTGCTCCTCCGATCCCACCCTTCAGCTGCTTTGGAAAAACAGTGCAGAATGCTTCATCTTCAAAGCCCCACTCAGATTTAGGAGTGGAGCCTCATTCCTTCATGTATTTCCCCAAAAAGCAACTAAAATGTGAGGAGGGAAGTACCTCCCCGGATTGGCAGTTCCAGCTTCATTTATATTAAGTCAAAGACTGACAGTAGAACTTATCTTAAGCCATTTGTGAAAAAAATAATCATTTGTGTGGACAAACCCTCTGATTTTCTCACTCGTTCATATTTTAGCTTGGTCTTCCAGCAAATCTTTAGCTTCATTGATTTCTACGTACAGAGAACTACCTTTCTGGATGGTTCAGAAGCATGATGTGTCTATGAGCAGATTTAGGTGGTTGTATGGACTTTTCCAAGCAATGTTTGCTTTTCTTATTCAATTCTCATGCTGAAGAGCAGCCCCAGGCCAGAGTGCAGGAGGGTGGGAGAATAAATGCTGTCCCAGACCATGACTGCCAGCCCAGGTCCCGGCAGACCAGGCTGGCAGTAGGACATGCAGATGCTGGCTCACAGGTGACCCCTACAGCTGGATCCTTCCAGATGTCATCCTTCCTCTCAGCAGCTGTCACAGCTGGCAGCTTAAGTCCTTAGGGTCCATCAGAGGCAGAAAAGCAGCTCTTGTTTTGTAAGAGGGTCCAAAAAATGGAGTTTCATGTCCAGTCATTGCTCCTTCTATTCTTTGCAATAGCTTTTTGTGTATATAACTGTCTCCTCCCCTCCACTGTGTCCCCAAACCCACTCCCCCTCTCCCACTGGGCAGGGGATTGAGCTGTGACTTGCAAAGCCAAGCTAGATTCCTGCAACTGGGTCCAAAGTGGCACAAAGGATCATGCACACTCTGGAAGGCCCTGCAAGGAAGGACAGGCTGGATGACAACGTGTTTCTTGGGCGTTGGATAATCCCTATGACAGATCTGTGGTGCACTTCAGGTGAAAATGAGACACTTTTTGGTCAGTGGTTGTTACTGGCAGCCTCAGCCCCAGTGCCCTGCTTAATATTGTGTGAATGAGAGAGGAGAGAGAAGTCCCTCTGCTGTCACCCTCCTTCATCACGCCAAGGTGGGACAGAAGGCAATTTTGGAGTTTGCTTCCTATGTCTGGATGCCCCCTGCAGCATGAACCTGGATTGGGAATGGAGCCGTGGTGGAGATGAGCAGAGCTGGGATGTCTATGTTGTACACCACTGGCTTGTAAAAACCTGATCAGCCATCGAGGTACCTTCGATACCTCGTGTGATGGTATTGGCTGGGTGGTGTGTGAAGGAGCAGCTGAACTTGTACCAAGGGAAACCTAATTCCCCGTGTGTCAGATGGCCAAGACAAACCCAGAGCTTGGATCTGGGGAGAAGGTGGGTAAGTGTGCAGCGAGCACAGCCACGGTGAACCCCTAGAGACTGGGAGTTGGGGTCAGCCCCTGCAGCAAAACTTAGTTCTGGGCCAGGTTTTGGTGGCAGCCCGTTTACTCAGCCCTTGCAATCAAAGCTCTTACCCAAATTGGGCTCCCCCAGGGCACTGCTGAGCCCTGAGGACCAGATGCTGCCAGGAATTGGAGGCTTTTGCAAGGGAGCAAAAGCTTTGGTCGGGTGCCAGGAGCCAGAGTAGTGAAAAAAAAAAAAAAAAAAAACAACCAAAAAAACCCCCCAACAAAACCTAAACAAACAAAAAACCAAAAAAACCCAACAAACAAACCACCAAAGTGGTATATTGGAAATCTATTATCCTTGAACAAGAGACAAGAAGGTTTAGAAATTAATACCAAAAGAACAAGAAGTGCCAGATCTTGTAACCAGGACAGCAAGCCGTCTTTTGGCGTAGGCACCCTGGGAAGGGCAAGGTGGGGAAGGGCTTTGGGGGCAGGAGGAAAAAGCCAGTCCTGAAATATTGAAAGCGGCAAAAAAAACCCCAACCCAACTCTGGAGCCAGGAAAAGGACAAGAGGTGGAGGTGACATTCAGCTGGGCATGTAGGTACCTGAAGGAGCTTGTCCTGTGGAGGTTGGCAGGAGGGATGTGATAGAGGAGAGGGCTGGGAAGGATCCCTGGGGTGTGCAATGTTTCTGAGCAGACAGAAATAAGTGATAGCTGGAAAAGCAGGTGGCTTTGGGGGTGTTGAAATCAGAGCGTGTGGGAAATCGGTGCAGAAGGGTTCAAGGAGCACCAGGACAAATGAGCAGAGGACAGACAGGGCCACCAGCAGCTACATAATGGCTACCTCTGGCTCAGGTGGCCCTAAACTGCTGTTTCTCAACCTCGGATGTCTGCTGACGTGGGCCACAAAGAGCCTCAGGAAGGGGAGCAGAGCCTATAGCCTGTAGGGGCTGAAGCTTTGGTATGTCAGGGGAAAAAAAAAAAATAAAAAAAAAATCAACCAGCAAAAACTGTGCAGGCGGCTCTTTGCAATGCAGAGAAACCTGTTTGCTAGAGCTGGACCAGATCTGCTGATTTACTTCACACAAAATGGAGCGTGATCTGCACCGCAAGGACTCGTTGCTCTAATTTACGAAATGCATCTGCAACCACTTTTTAATTTGTTGCTCGCCCAAATGCCTGCGAACGGTACCAGCACGACAAATGTCACTGCTTGGTGTGAAGCTGATAATCACTCTGGAGCTATTGTCCAAAGGTTAATTAAATATATTAAAACCGGCTGGATCTCAAGCATTCCCCTTGCTTAATATAAACCGTGGGGGAGAGGGCAGAGATTCAGTGAGAGGAAGTTCTCATGATTGTGCTGAGGCTGATGGGCATGGGAGAAGTGTGATGCCACTGCCTGCCCCCTCCTTGAGACTTCTGCATCTGGGAGGAATCTGGCTTTTACAAAAGGTCTGGGGCCAGGGAAAGCACCTTGGCCCCATCCTGGGTGAGAAGGTCTAGCAGATCTGTCATGGATGTCCCTCAAACCAGGACAACAACTCATGGAAAAGAATCAGGTGGCAAAACGCCTTGGGGACTGAAAAACCCCAGGATGTGGGATGCTGCTGGTGGTCCCCCCGTTTTCTCGTATCTTAATCATGCCCCCAGAATCATTTCAAACCCCCTCCCGCACCAAAAGTCAGGCTATGGCTATGGACCCATTGCTCCCGCAGCACATGTGCAATGAATCGAGAGGTCTCAACCCTGATCCTGGGTGGCACAGAGGAATATTTGCTGTTGGCCAAGAACAGATCGGGGCCGAGTTGCAACTGCAGGGAAAGAGTCAGGCTCTCCAGCCAAAAAAAGAAGGGAGCTGGATGCCTGGCTGGCCCCGGGGCTGAGCAGCATCGCTCCCTGAGCTGGGACAGACTCGGTGACCTGTGGCCCACGGGGAAGGCACGTTGCTGGGAGTGCTCCCGCACCTCTCCTCCGGTCCATCTGCAGCTCCCCTCCTCTGCTAACTCAGCCAAAGGCAGCTCCACCCCAGCCAACAACCGCCAGGAGCCTTCAGCAAACCAACACTTCACAGCAAAGTGCAACATAACGTCAAGTCACAGCTAAAAATATTCCTAAAGAGTTTTATTAGTAAATGCCACAGTATCTCTTTTTTTTTTTTTTTTTTTTTTTCCTCCTTCCCTCCCCTTCTCCTGCAAAGTGTTTCAGCTCTAGGAACAGCACTTGACTAAATTGCCTCTAAATCACAAACGCCTCTGAAGGCTGAGCTCTGCAACACCAACCTTTACCAAAAAACCTGCTTAGGAGGATGCCATAAATGCAACTGCCTCGCCACCTCGGGCTTGGTGCAAAAACCTCGTCCTGCTGCCTCCCTGGTTCGAAACAAACAGGGCTCCTTTGTGCTTTTATCTAATGTTTCTTCACAGGTATGTGACTGGCAAACCCAGCAAGTGGTTGTTTTCCTCGGGTTTGAGTTGATGTGGGTTTTGGTCCCGTCGTTTGTTTTCGCAGGAATGGGGAGCCCTCAGTGCCCCCCCCTCCCACCACCGGCCAGGGAGCTTGAGGGCCACTTCAGCGGGTCCTTCCTGTGCCACAAGAAGGTGCTGCCAGCCCTGGCACCACCACCATCACCTTCTGGCTTCATCTCTGCTTTGGGTACAAACTAAATCCATGCGAACGCAACACCCTGGTGCTCGAAATGCTGAAGGGAGAAAGGGGTGGGGGAAAAAAGGTGTGGATGAAACTATACGTGATCCTCCTCCAGCTGCTCCACGTGTGGCTCCTGTTCCAGCACCGCCGGGAGCCGTGATCTTCATCTTCAGAGGAGGAGCCAGAGATGGGGCGGTGGGAACAGCAGCACAGATCCCAGCTCTGTTTTGGCTGGAAAAGATCCCCACTGGCCTGGGAATCATGTGTTATTTTTAATGACCCTTTATCACCAAAGGAAAAAATCTTCAATGACTTTTTTTTTTTTTCCCCCCTTTTTGTGCTCAGCTCATTAACAGAAGGAGCTCGCTGGCGGTTTGTGTGAGCAGGACGTTGCTGAACAAACCACCCTTATTCTCCCCAGAATAGAAGGTGCTTTGATAAACCCTGGAAACCCCCGGCGAGCAGCAGGGGGCTTTGTGGAAACCCAGGGCTGGCTGCCTTTGGGAACAGCCGCAGGACCAGCATCTCCAGCCACAGAGTGCTCCCAGCCAGCTCCAATGCGGCTCCCCGGTGTGTATCCGGGGAGGGGGGGTCCCTTCCCAGGCTGCCAGCGCTGCTTCCCCGCTGCTGCTGCGGGTCCAGCCCCCCAAAAATCCCAGTGGGACCCCGGGGGAGCGGGGCCAACCCCTGCTTGGGAGCCAGTTGTGTCCCCTCCACTCAGAGATGTGCAAAACGCAGTGGCTCCGGCCCGTGGGGTGGCTTTTTGGATGAGCAGCTCTGCCAAAAAAAACTCCAAAACCAACCCTATTCTTGCTGCCTTTTTTTTTTTTTTTTTTTTTTTTTAAATTTTAACACTTTTGGCTTGAGGGCCGTCGTTCGTAACTTGTCAAGATCTTGGCATCTGCAGCTGATTTGTCATCCTCCGTAAAATGGAGGATGAGCATCTTTGGTTCAGAACTGGGCCAAGGGAGATGACAGCTCAAAGCAAAATATGCTTCATCTCGAGTTTTCTCCGTGGGCTTCAGCTCCTCGGGAAAGGAGCAGACATTTGGGGACGAAGTTGCATCACAGGCATCATGTGTAAGAGCCCTTAGCTTGCTGCTTGCCACAGAAGAGCAGGGAGCACGTTAACCTCCAAGCTGCCAGATGGAGTTTTGCTGGACTTGACGCTGCCTTCAACCTCCCCAAACCACCAACCTGCCACAGGGGATGCCTCTGAGATACAGAAATGCCATCCAAATACCTTTTTTTTTAAAAAAAAAAAAATAAAATTAAACTAAACTATCAATCTCTCTAAAATCCAGGCAACGAGATGCAGCAAATGAGGGGTGTGCCTTGGCATGCTGAAGTTTTGAAGATGAATTATTAATTGGGCCATGGCTGCTCTGCCCATACATCCAGGTTCCTGCACTCTCCTCCTCCTCCTCTTCCTCCTCCGGCTCGTGTCCGGCAGCATCTCCGGAGCCACGGACAAAGCGGCCACAAACTACACTAAAAAGCATCATAACCCAAAGGTGTTTTATGGCCCTGACACCACCACGAGGCAGCGAGAACTCGAGTTTTTAAGCGATCAAATTAAAGCTCCCTGCAAGTAGCTGAATCACTACTGAGCGTGGAGGCCCAGGCTCTGCACCCATTTGTGGGGAGGGGGGGAGTATGCCTGCCTGTGGGGGACACTGCTGGGGAGGGGAGGAAAGGGGTTCCAAATCCCAGGGAGGACCTCAGGCTGGGTGGGGGGCCATTCATGGTAGGTGCCACCAGGTTTCTGACCCGCTTGGCCCTGTCCCCTCTCTCCCCCAATCTTCCACCAGGGCTGCAGCCCCCCGTGCCCCCCCCTTGTCACGTTCCCCAGCCCCCAGGTGATGAGTTCTGCCCTGTTCTGGCTACAGGTGCCTCCCCCAGCACAGGTGGGGGAGTTTATCCTCCCCAATGATGTAAAACCAAACAGCAGTGGTGGACCCTCCCTCCCCAGGATGCAAGGATGTAAAGGGGTGCTCCCCCCCCCAACCTATGCAAGGGTACAAAGAAGCTTGACCCCCCCCCCCCCCCCACCTTTGCAAGGTTGTAAAGCTGCTAGGACTCCCCCATACAAGATGAAAAGCAACACCACCGCCCCCCCGGCCCCCCCCCCACCTCCACACAAGGATGCAAAGAGGCCCAGACCACCATGATGTAAATGTACTAGGTGTTTCCCACCTCCCCCCCCACCCCGCCATTAATAGGGGCAAAGGGATG
>BJBW01011195.1:0-12746 GCA_004320125.1 Scolopax mira | reverse complement strand
CCAGTGCTCCACCAGCCTCATTGGAAAGAACTTCTTCCTAAGATCCAATCTAAACCTGCTTTTCTTCAGTTTAAACCCATTTCTCCTCATCCTGGGGGTCTCCCCAGCCTTCCTGTAGCCCCCTCAGGTACTGGGAGACCACTCTTAGGTCTCCATGGAGCCTCCTCTTCTCCAGGCTGAACAACCCCAGCTCCCTCAGCCTGTCCTCGGAGCAGAGGTTCTCCAACCCCCTGAGCATTTTTGTGGCCCTCCTCTGGCCCCGCTCCATCAGGTCCATGTCCTTCTTCTATGGAGGGCTCCAGCCCTGCACACAGTGCTCCAGGGGAGGTCTCACCATGAGCTGCCTGGAGCTGCTGGTCCCCTCCAGCCCTCCCTTGGAGGTCTTCAGGGCCGGCAGAAGGGTGTCAGCGCGTCACGAACCTGCAAACCATCTGGAACAAATTCAATGGGTGTCACAACCACCTCAGGCCTCAGCCCCTGGACCATTTCCCGTGCCACCTGGGTGAGTGCACCCGCAGCCCCCCCACGCATGCCTGAGCTTGGGGGGCGCAGGCAGCGAGCAGGCAGCGTGCCCGGGGTGCCCCATGCAGCTTGGCCATCTGGTCCCCCCGCTGCGGGGCTGGGCAGAGAAAGGCTGTGGGCTGTTCCTGTCACAGAGAGAGACGGAGAGACAGGGAGCATCAGCTCCACTTCTGCCTCACCGCAGCCTCGGGTGGTGGCCAGGCCATGTGCTAGGGGACATTTTGGCAGACGGTCTGTCCGCGGGAGGTCCTTGCAGCTTTTCGGTGCCTCTTTACTGTCTCTACAGATGAGGAACTTCTCTTTCTGGTGTCTCTGCTGGTGCCAGGGGTGCTACCACACAGCTTGGGCAAGCAGCAGCACCCATGGGTCTGAGCAGCACACTCAGCCGAGGGCCAGCCTCTGCCCAGGCTCTTCCCAGCTCCCCACAGCAGGCATGGAGTTTTTACCCAAGCTTTTTTCCATTCCCAGTAGCAGGTTGGCTCATAGACCGGTGGTGCCCGCCTACTCGAGCTCAGCTGCACGAACCAGCTGCACTGATGCTCCTCTGCTCCTGGAGCAGCTAAACCTGGAGATGTTCGTGCTGACTTTGCTCCGGGCCGTGGGGCAGGAGCAGGCAGCCCTCCTGGCCACGCAGCTCGTGGAGATGCTCTGGGCTTGCTGGAAGCAGCGTGGGGCCAACCCCTTGCTGTGCTGGAGCTGGGATGTGCCCCCCAGCCTCCAAGCCGAGGAGCTGATGGAAAATTCACCACATCTCTGGATAAACTATGCAATTATTAGTTACTACCACTAATGAACGAGTCATGGGAACAACTTATCCTGGAGGCACCTCCATGAATGTCTCTGCTAGCAATGCCCCAAACACCTCGGGGTTTTAACCTGCTTGGAGTCCACATGGACTCCCTCATCGGTGGCACTGGGGACTGGCACAGCAGCGCTGGGATAAGGATCCAGCCAACAAACCCCAGGATTCCAACCATCCATCGCACTCAACTCGGCAAACCACGAGCCCTGCATCTGGAATGGGATGTCGGGAGGCTGCCAAAGCCCTGGCTGCTCCTCGTTTCGGGTCGCAGACCCCCAGTCAGGGCAGGAGGAGGTGCCAGGTGCTGTGCCGTGCCGCCGCACGCGCTCACCTCCCGCACAGGCTGCTGCGAGGGGTGAGGTAATCCTGGGTAATTCCTGACTTCCATGGAAATGCCTCCAGGCCGCGATGATTATCGCTGTAATTAGCCTCTCTGATTTTTCTCGGTGTTCTATAAAATATTAATTTACAGCTGGATCCTTGCCTCCTTTGTGCGCCGGGCTTGAGCTCTTCCCGTCAGCAGAGCATCTCTGGCACCTCTCACCGAGGTCCTGTGGGGCTACGGGGTGGAGACGGGGTGGCCACTGGCGGCTGGACAGTGGTTGGGGTTGGTGCCTCCAGCCAGTAGCTTCTACTTCCCTGCAGGAACATGCCCTTGGAGTTCCTGTTTCAAAGGATTGATGCAAAACCAGTGAAGCACTCCCAGAAAGTGCCCTTCACACCTCTTCCCCCGTGCAGTGAAGGTGAGTGGGCAGCCAAACCATTCCAGAAGGCCTTTAATATGACATCTTTTGGCTCCATTTAGGCCAGAAATAGTGTTTTTGCTCGACAGCATGGTAAATTGGACAGGGCTGAGCCAGACCACGTTCCCCACCCAGTCTGTAGCTGCTGGGGTGAACACAGTGCTGCGATTTCCACCACCAAAACGAAGCCAAAACCGCAGAGCTCGATGGCACAGCACACCTGGAAAACCCACCGCTCACACCAGCACTTTTAAGTTGCCTCCTTTTTCAGCCAGACTAAGCAGAATCAACTTTAATCTCCCTAACGAGGTAGAAAATGCCACCTCTGGTATTTTCATCCCGAACTTTGGGAAAGCCAAGAGGACAAAGGATGCTATGGTTTTGCCTTGGCTGTCCACGAGAGGTGGCAGGCCCACAGTGCTGCCCGTGGCCCGGCTGCCCACCATCTGGGCTACTTTCCTTTGAAGGCAGAGCTGGTGTCACTGGGAGCCCTGGGAGGGACTCCAGCTGCCTTCTCACCACAACGAGCCTTGGACACCGGAGCCTGTGTCCCAGCATCCCCAGGCAGTGGGTGACCATATCCCTTCAGGCTGCCCCCGAGTTGTTTATTCCTCCTCTTTATTAATCTAAAGAGAAAAACCTCTTTGCTGATGGGCGCGCAGGGAAGGACTCATGCCCAGCATACGAGTGTCTCTGCCCGGAGCTGCTGGCTACTGGAGTTGTTTTCCTGGTGCTTTCAGCCAAGCACCAGACACTGTCAGCAACATTTCATCCTCGAGGCTCGCTCAGGACAGTCCCACGTGTCCCCATGCTGGTCACAGTGCAATGCCTGTCAAACCAAAGCCAGGAATTCGTGTTCTCCTCCGAGGCCACATCCCGCCGCGATACTTCCCGAGGTGATTCCACGAGATTCTTTCATTCAGACCCTCTACCTCTTCTGCAAAACCAAACTTGTGCATTTTGTAGCTGCCAATCGCTTTGGCAGAGGCTCTGGCACCACATTTTGGAGGTCTCCAGGGCCGTTGAATGTGTGTCCCGTAGAACCCGTCTCAGCCACAGCCATTCACTGCATCCCTTACTGAGCTCTCCAGGCCACAGCTCCCTCCTGGACCTGAAACCTCCTGAAGCCTCCATCCACCAGTGCAACCAGCCCAGCTCTTTAAATCCCTTCATTCCAAATCCCCCTCCTATTTTACCCGTGGCTTCCTGGCATTGTCCAGCCTAGCCCAGAAAGCTGCAGCAACACCTGGCTCAGCCAGCGCCAGAGAATGCTCCAGCATCCAGGAGAGATGCTGCTCAGTGGGTTTTGTGTCTTGGCTTAAGGTCCACCATAAGGTTAACCCCCCACTTCCCACTCCACAACAACCTTCTGCAGCTCTGGATGGGAAAAGGCTCTGTGAGATGGTGTGTGCTACGGGAAAGGGCTCTCCCACCTCTCTCTGCTGTTTTTAATCCAGCCTCAGCTCTGCTGCTGTGGGAAATTAGCATTTTGGAGGGGGCAGCTTCCCTGTGCAGAGCTCAGGGTACCCTAAGCCCCTTCTCTCTGAGCTTGTTGGGGTTTAACAAAATAAAATTCAAGTTCCTGTGCAACCTGCTCTGGGTAGCCCTGCTTTGGCAGGGGGTGGGACTAGATGATCTCCAGAGGTCCCTTCCGACCCCAGATCATTCTGTGATGCTCTGTTCCTGTGAAAAATCAGCAGGCCAGAAACCTCAGCCTGGGTTTTATGGTGGAATGGTTATTAAAATTCAGCGCTGCGGCTGCTCGTGTCGGCAGAGGGCAGTGGAAGATGCTCGCAAACCTTCCAAGCCTGCAGAGATGGGGATCCGGGGAGGAGACTCCACCAGAGAGGAAAGGAAATAAAAATGCAGTTCCTCCAGCAGCGAGGCTGACCTGAGCCCGGCGTTCCCACCGGGCCCCCCCGCCAGCCAGGGGGGGATTGGGGCCTGTGGATCCGCATGGCGGCCAAGCGGGAAGGCGAGGGGAGGAGGAGGAGGTCGCATCTCCCACCCCCTCACTCCCCAGCGGGCTCGGGGGTCTCGCCAACGCTCCCTGGGAGCCAGGGAGAACCACTGCTCATCCCCTGGGCGGGAGGAAGCGGATGGCCATGGAGCAGTCCCGGAGCCGGCAGCGATTCCCAACTGGAAGCAGGCGGGCCGGCCGAAGAGAGGGTTTTCTGGCTGGAGCAATGTCCCAGAGGGTCCTTCGCCAAGGCCGGCGAGCCACAGCACGTAGGCAAACGCCTTCCCAGCCCGCAGCCCGCCCAGCCGTGACTGGGACCAGTTCTCCGGCGGCGGGAGAAGCGGGGAGAGGGTGCTGGTGGTGGGGCCCTCCCTGCCGGCTCCGCAGCCGGGCCTGCTGCCTCCCCAGGCGTTGGTAATTAATACCCCTGGAGGTAAAGAAAGAGCAGCGTGAGGTTGGGATGTATTATTTTACTCTGATAGGAATCTGACACTGACACAGCCATTAGAGGAAGGAAAGAATAATAACTTCGACTTGGCGTATGTTAAAGTGTAAATACCTTCAGCGTGTGAAAAGACAGGCTTTAATATATTGGTGGGTTTGTAACTATTTATTGAAAGGGGAGAAAAGGTAGAGCTCATTGCAAAACAAGGCAGAGGTGAGAAAACCTGCTGGGTTTCTCACCCCGCTGCTGGCCCTCCTGTCCTGCCCGACGCACCCCGGGGTGCTGGGGTGCCATGGGGTGACCCACAGCTCCAGGGAACATCCCGCCGCTGGGATTGAGCTCTTCTCCTCGTCACCCACCAGCAAGAAGCCTTCCTGCCTTGGGGCTGGCCTTACTAAAATGCTCTCAAACCCTTTTTTTTCGGGGTGGGGGATGCCGGCGAGCCAAAAATCCCACCGCACGGAAAGAGATCCCCCCTGGCCGGGGGCTGCGTGTCGCCACCTGCACCCTGCTCCCGCAGCATCAGCCCCCCCGCGGCCATCGAGGGACCCCCCCGCCTCGTGTCCCCCTGCGGGATGCTCCCGGGGTCCGGGGAGAGCAACCGATGCCTCCCCCTTCGCCCCGGCCGGGGCCCGCGGGGGCGGTGCTGGCGGCGGCCCGCCCCGGGGCTGCGCCCTCCCGCAGGATGCGGCGGCGGCGGCCCGACGGGCGATGCGGGGCCGTGGCCGGGCCCGGGGCCGCCTTTAAGCCCTGCGGGCGGGCGGCGAGCGCTGTCGGTGGCGGGGAAGCCCCTCCCGCGGGAGGCGGGCGGGAGGGAGCGGGGGGGGGGCGGTTTGCGGGCTCGCCGCCGCCGCCGCAGGTAGGGAGCGGGGGGCCGAGCGGCGCGATGGAGGAGGAGGAGGAGGATGGAGGCGGCGGAGGAGGGGAGGCGGGGAGTGAGGCTGCGGCAGGAGGGGGCGGGCGGGGGGGCCGGCCGGGGGGGGCGGCGGGCATGTGGGACCGGCTGCGGGGCAGTCGGGCGGCGGGCGGCGGCCGGAGCGCGGCCGCGATGGCGCAGCGGGGCGAGAAGGAGCCGGCGGCGGGCGAGGGCGAGCCGCGGGCCGGGGCCGGCAGCGGGGCCGAGCGGGGGCCCGGCGGGGCCGCCGCGCCCTTCCAGCCCCCCGAAGGCGGCTTCGGCTGGGTGGTGGTCTTCGCCGCCGCCTGGTGCAACGGCTCCATCTTCGGCATCCACAACTCCTTCGGGATCCTCTACATGATGCTGCAGAGCGACCTGGGCGAGGGGAAGAAGGACCCCGCGCTGGAGTTTAAAACAGGTACGGGGCTCCCCCTGGCCCTTTCCCGGCCCTGGGCAGGGCGAGTAGGGGGGTGTCCCGGGTCGCCACCCGGGGCTTGCGGGAGCGGAGCTGTCAGCCCGGCCCGGGGGAGCGGGGGGGAAGGAGGGGCGCTGCCTCCCTCCCGGAGCGGGCGGCGGGGCTGGAAGCTCCTCTTCGGATGCGTGGAACCGCGATTTCTCCCTGCCCCCCCCTCCATCCTTGTAGCCGCGGCTATATTTATCTCCAACAGCATCATGTGTTCCTAAGCTCCCATGTACTCAATTAAAAGTAATTCCTCTGAAAAGCGTGCCCGTAGCTTGTCCTGCCTGGTGTGTTTTGGAGTGAGGGGGAGCAGCGCTGGCGAATCAGTTGGGGGGGGGGGTGTGTGTGGGGGGGTGTGTGACACACCCGCTTTATTTTTTGTTATTATTGGTGGTTTGTTACATGTTTCTCAAGCTGTCTGTCTGCCTTATCTGCTGGATTGTGCTGGGGGGTGGCTGCAGGAGAGCATCTGCCTCCTCCACAGGGACTTCCTCCGAGTCCCATCCATTCAGTGGGAAAGCCTACCTAGGGCAGCATCCCACCCAGGGTGGTGTGGGGTCTCCAGAAGTTACCATCCTTTCCCCACAAACTGCTCCCAGGTGTGCGTTTTGGTAGGACCTACAGGCTCAGCCAGGCTCGAGGGTGTGTTGTGTTAGCACGGAGAAGGGGTGTTACTTTGCTGCAAAGCCCTCTGTTGGGGCTGGGGTGGTGGGGTGGTGGTCCCAGCAGGTCTGTGACAGACACCAGTGTTGGGAGACCTGGCCTTATCCCAGGTCTCGGTATCCCCTCCAAGAAGGTCATATCCATCCCCCGGGCTGGATACCCATGGCCCACCTTGCTTTTATCTGGCAGGTAGAGACAAACACTTGGTGTTGAGGGAACCTTCTTGTGGTGTTGTCCTGACTCTGGGTGGGACGTGGGGCAGAAGCGAGAGTCCGCGGCGGAGAGTGGCAGCGCTGGGGGGACACCCCAGGACCCGAAAGCCTTATGTTGGTGGCCAGTGTTGCCCGTGGTCCCTCTGCTCAGCTGAGGCATGACTGGTGATCGCGGCAACGAGGGGTGAAATCCACGACGGGAGACACAGCATCCTCGGATCACAAATGGACTCGGCGATACTGTTACCAGAGAAACGATGCGATGGTGTAATTATGGGCAGTAACGGAGTGCCGCAGAGAGCTGCGGACGTGTGGCCGGTTGTAATTAGGGTGATTGATGGGCTGATGAGTGTGTGTGTGTGTGTGTGTGTGATCCCCAGGAAGCTCATCGCGTAGCTCTTTCCTGCTCCCTGTGATCCTATCTAGAAAGCCTAGGGCAGGGCTCTGAAGGTAGAAGCGTTAACAAAAGAAATTAAATACTGCAAGCTCTGGTGGTTTAAAGGCTCCATGCCCAAGACGGAGGTTGTAGGAGTCAACATCTGCCTCTCACTCCTGCGATCTATTTATTTATGGATATGACCGCACAGAGGCCTCGAAAAAGAAAGGCGTGTGGGTGTGCGAGGTGAATCCGGGCTCGGTAATTAAATTGCCTCGGTGACGTATATATGCATTTTGGTCCGGGTGCTTAATGAGGAGGCTGCTAATAACCCCCGTGCCGCGGTGCATCGGCCGAGTGCTGGGGAGAGGTGGCGGTGATGGAGCCCATCTGCAGCCGGGAGAGCGGCACCTCGGGGGCTGCAGCTGCGCTGGCTGGGGCCGGGGGCCACGGGGTGCAGTGTGGGGCCCCCCCTGACACACACACACACACACACACCCCTCCAGCCCTTCCTCCCTCGCTCCCACCCCTCCCCGCTCAGGGTTGCATAATTTCCCCGCGGCGCTCGTTTGCGTGCGAACATAATCAGGAAAATATTGTAGCTCCTTTCCAAGCTCTAAGTGATAGGGCCTTCCTGAAAAGCGCTCTCTGTTTGTCCTCTGACCTCAGTCTTGTCCCCCTGGCTGTAAGCGACACCCCAACCCCGGGGTCCCCCTCGTCCCCCACCAACCAGGAGCAGGTCGGGGGGACGAGGACCCACTCCCCCACTGGTGTTCACCGTGAGCGCATCGCATAGCCCTTTGGCTCCACTCTTAAATCTCCCCACGTTCTCTGGAAGGTGGGTTTGTATCAAAGAGGGGGGGTTGGAGGCAAAATGGGGAGTAATGCTGTAAGCCGGTCAGGCATCCTTTTTAAAATAGGGTTCTGTTTATGCTAAAGCGGGTACTAGTCTGCACTAAACAATAGCCTCCCCAGCACACGGCTATAATTATCAAGGTTTATTTCTTGTTTGCATTGGTCACGTTTTTCTCGCGTTTGATCTTGAGAAACGCAGGATCCGCGGAGTTCAGGTTTGGGGTCAGGCTTTGAAAACAACCCCCAGGTCGCAACAATGCATCGAATGCATAGGCTCCCTTTGTCTAAAGAAATATACTGCGCCGCGAATGTCAACAAGCAGGGGCAGGCTGAGGCGGGCTGGCTGCTGGGACCACCGCGTGCCCCCGCGCCGTGGGGCGCCACGGCCAGGACTTTTGCAAGGCACACTCTGTGCTTTCGGGTTTGTTTTCTTTGGGGGGGAAGCGGAGGACCTGAGGGGGGAACGCCGAGACTAGAATGACAAAAAAAAAATAAAAATAAATATACATGTGAGCGCTCAGCCAGGAAAAAAAATAGTATCGGTCTCCTCTGCTGGAGAGGTGTTGAGTGATGCTTGAAAGCGTTTGCTGGGAGATGAATGGTGGCGTTTCCCTCCGGTTGTACAAGGCTCGTTCCGGTGCTGAGGCTGCCCCGATGCCGGTCCCGCCAGGCGTGGGCTGAGCTGAGCTGAGGGATGAAGAAGCCGTCCCCGTCCGTTCATCTTCCTCCGCTCCAAAAGCCAATTGGAGTGGCAGAACGGTCCCGGTAACGATTAACCGGGCACTGACCTTCTTAAATCTGCTGAAGTTTGCTCTGCCGCTGCTTGGATGCTCTCCCAACCTCGGGAGAGGTGAGAGTGAGGTGAGCCTGTCCCTGGGCAGGGCTCTGCCCTCAGCTGAGGAGGTCCCTCTCGTGCCCAAGCCACCTGAGGGTCCCGGCTACCTGGGGAGAGCCGGGAGGGTGGCACTTCTTGATGCATCTTCTTTCTCCAAACACATCCTTGGTGCCATCCTCAGAGGTCTGGCAAGCACCAGTGAGGCAGCCTGGAGAGGTGCATTGATTTTTTTTTTTTTTTAAAAAAAAACACCTCTATTTATCTTTTTCTTCTCCTCTCCTCCACTTTGTGTCAATATCCTGGGTATAGATTAACTCTCTTTGCTTAATATTTAATGTTTTGGTTGCTGGGAATGGGAGCTGCAAGCACTCAGAGAGGTGGCCTGAGGAGCTGGTCTGGTTTGGCCACGGCTACTCTCAGTGTGTCTGTGTGTCCAGCAGCATGTCCTGCGGTCCTGCAGGAACCTGGGGAGCAGCTTCCCCCCTTTTGTCCAGCCCCATCTGGGGAGCAGAGGCTTCTGGAGAGCCCCGTGCTCAGGGAAGCCCGATGGACATCCTATCTCCATGTGCCCACGAGGCCAAGGCATAGGTGATGTCACCTTTATACCTGAATTCCCATCTCTTTTTGTGGGGAATTTCTCCATCAGCACCGATTTCACATCCTTAGGAGAAGTGAGCTGAGCTGGAAAAGGCTATTTTTACTCCAGCATCGTAATGGAGGCTTGGTAAGAGAGAGAGAGAGTTTGTTTCTTGGAGAAAATAAAGCATTTCAGTGGTGACAGTCATAGTGGAGGAGAAGCCATGGACTCGTCCCAGGGCAGGTGAGCGTGGCTGGAGCTGAGAAGGGAAATCCAAGGAGAGCGTAAATCACAAGAGGTAATTCTTGGAAAGAGTCCCAACTAAAATTCAGTAATACTCCACGGCCTGGATGAGACCGAACAGGGACGGCTGCCATGAAACTGTACTTTATTTAGCCCACTGCAATGAAAGACATCCTGCCCAGGTGTTAGGTCTGGGCTTTGGGAAGGGTGAGGGCATCTTACAAACACTCTGAAATACGAATTACCAACCGGTGAGAGATCCAAAGCCTGTGATGGGTGTCATCTCCCAGTGCTGGTGCCCAGGAGACTCCGATCCCCTGAAGGTGATAACTGTGGTTGTCACTTTCTTACTCAAATCTGCAGGATTTGGTGTTTTTATTATTTGTCAAGGAGCTGCGCCGACCCCGTTTCACAGATCCAAGGGCCCTGTAGACCTTGGCATTCCTGGGGGCTTCCCCACATCCATCCGGGTTTCCGGCTCTCGTCCAGCTATCCCAACCCTGTGGAGGGATGAGCTCTCATGAACAATATTTACATAGCCTGGATGGGGATGTAAATCCAGCAAAAAGACCCCCCAAAAAGCCCTTTTTCACTCCAGCCCTCTTATCTGGGGAGTGCAAAGGGCACCAGGGAGCTTTTCCAGCTTTACTGGGGGTTTCCCGTGGTGGGATGCCGATGTGCCAGCACCGGGCTCTTCCCCGGCTCAGTTCCCACCAGTTTGGGAGCTGGAGCTTGTGATTGCAGCGGAATGGGGGTGAATTTGGGAGGAACTGGGTTTTCGTCGCTTGAGCTGAGTGCAAGGTGCCGTGTGAGATAAAGCAGCCTGAAAAGCAAACAAAACACAATCATGTCATTAAACCTGGTTCTTGGGGCTGTCGGGAGCGATTAAGGTTATTAGGAGGCCAGAGCGCTGTTTCTAAGGGAGGTTCTTGTTTTTAAAGACTGCAGGGGCCCTCTCAGCCAGCACACTTGCCATTTTAGTGGTTTTTAATTTATTTTTAAGTGTCCTCCGCCAGCCAGCCAAGGAGATACTCCAGTCTCAGTTGTATTTTCCAGTGGCTGTGGTCCTTGAGTGGTGGCAGCTCCTGTGCCCTTGCTGGGTATATGAAGAAGCAGCGCGTGGGGTTGTGCAAGTGGTTTGGGGGTGGATTCTTTTTGGTCCTTTCACTTAGAACAAAACAATTCCCACAGACACACACACACACAGAGACACACACACACACAGAGACACACACACACACAGACACACACCTCGCTGGGATTAGATTGTGGTTCAAACTCTGGAGGCACCAGGTTTCGGCTCCATCGCTGAGGGTGGGCTGGGAGGAGGAGGAGGAGGGGTTGAGGGGTGAAGGGGCTGGGATGGATGCGGATGCTCAGGGTGAGATGGGGTGCGGTGCCATGCGATGCCATGGGGGATCAGCAGCAACGGAGCAGTTTTATCTCCCCTTTTGGGGGGGGGGGGGGGGGAGAGATCCGGGAGTCATCCTTTAATCCCCTTACAAACCCTCAGCAACTGGGAGCCAACCGTCAGCCGGGCCCGGTTGACATCCAGCACCTTAAAATAGGCTTTACCCATCAGGTTGGGCAAAACCCTGTAGCCGGAAGGCGCCGTTGACCTCGCTGGCAGTGCCCGTTGGGCCGGCTGTGCATAGCTCCCACGGGCGTTGTCACCAGCATCCCGCCTCCTGTCCCCAGGGCAGCTCCTCCAGCTCCCTCCTTCCTTATCCCGCCTGTTACGGACATGTCACCTTGCAGGGCTCATCCCGCTTGCACCCTGTCCCACCGAGGACGGGGCGAGTGGTGGGAAAAGTCAGCTTCCTAAAAATCCACTGGGGTGGTGGAAACCACCAGCCATCTTCCCAAAAATCCACTGGGGCGATGGAGACCACCAGGCTGGGCGGACGTGGAGCTGGGGCTGCCAGCTCCCCCCCGGTGGGGTTTGTAGGGCTGCTCGGGGAAGGAGGAATAACCCAGGTTTCCACCATCCCAAGGCTGGTTTTTAATATCCTGCAGGGCTTGGGGGGGTGGAAATCCCACGGCAGTAAACAAGCCCCGCTCCTGCCGTACTAACGGGGAGCTAATCCCAGTGGGATGATGGCACCGGTGGCTGCTGCGCCGGCCGGGGGGGGGAGAGGGGGGGTGGATTTGGATCAGTCGGCACCGTCTCGATATAGGGCCCGGGTGACCTTTTGCTTTTTGATCCTGGTGACTCCTTGGGACCTCTGCCAAAGCAGCGTGGCGTGCGTGCCAGCAGTGGAGTGACAGTGCGGCTGGGGAAGCGATGCGCGGCTGATGGGGACTTCGGTGGCATTTGAGTCGGTGCCACATGCCCTAGCTCTCGTCCGCCAGCCCCCCCCCCACCCTGTCCCAAAACAGTCCCCGCCTTGCTGGAAACCTCTGTGGCTTCACCCTGGCTCAGTGATTGGGGTTTTGCCCACTTTTTGGCTGGCGTCGGGGTGCTGTAGGGAATTTTCAGGTACGTTGCCAGATGCCTCGGTCTCTCCTGCTCACTTTTTTGGGCATGGTGACCCCCTGGTGGATTTCCTATGAGCCAGGCAGGGTGTGGAGGGGGACACCAGCATTTCCTGACTGGAACAATGGATGTACACCCATCTTTTCCCCAGTTTTCCGCAACCACAAGCCTGTGTGTCCATGGCGTGACCATACCTGCTCTGGCGATGAGGGGCAAGAGGAGTGGGCACCCCCATATGCCAACGTAACACATGTGCAAAAATACTGCTGCACTCGTTAGAGGAGGGATTTGTTGGGTTTTCCCTTCCTCTTCCTCGAAGGATCGATTATTCCCCATTGTGAGGGAGGGAGATGCTGCCTTTTGGCATCCATCCCTGCAGGAGAAGGTCTGGTGGAGGGCTGTGTGCCAGGCTGGGCATCACCCAGGGTCCCTGCCTGGCTCTCACATTGCCCGTGCCCACTGGGGGAGCTCACCTCACTCTGGGCTCTTTCCGTTCATCCACCCTGAGACAGTTGGGGCGGTTGCAAAACCTGCATGACGTGTGCTGGGAATTGCTGCAACACGCTCACTCGCAGGCACGAGCCATTCCATTCTCTCCAGGCACCTCGTACAACAGGTCCCACCAGCTGCCGGGACAGGAGGACTGCCCGCGGCACCCTGCCTGCCCACAGCACCCTGCCTG
>BJBW01011194.1:35427-81756 GCA_004320125.1 Scolopax mira | reverse complement strand
CTTACTCCTTACTCCCTTCCTCATATCTTACCCATCAAGGAAAGTTCACAATCATCTCCGGGCCTTTATCCAAGTCAAAGACTGGGTTGCTCATTGCAAGCAAATTGTGCCCCTTTTCACTCACCCATTCCTCCACAATTTAGTGCTGTCTGCTAAAGTTTGAAAATATGGCACATGACCAGTGGAGCTCCACACCCTTCTGTGGCAGCATGTCAGACAATCTCTAACCAATCTCTAATGGCTCTAGATGCCTATTTTGGAGAAAGAGCTAGTGTTCCTCATATAAACAGCAGTTAAGGTATGATATGAAGTCTGTACTTGGTAACAGTCATATAGTAAACAGGGAGTTTGAGAGTAGTGGAAAGGGCATACAAAGGAAAACAAGAGATACAAGTTAGATTTGGGCTTCCAATGTGATATCGTAATATGCTAACTGAAAAATTGCAGAACTGGTTTGAAGTGATGGAGACTGGGACTGCATTATTGAATAGAAGTGGGTGTGCATGCAAAAGTTTACCTTTTTTTTTTTTTTTAGTGTAAATGTGATTTATTTCACTTCTGGTGAGTTACATGTGGATATCTGCATTCTATAATTTACTCATGTGTTTTGCATTCCTCAGTGATATCAAGTAAATTCTTTGGTCAACTCCTGTAAACAGTGCTTAAATCATAAATGAATCAGACATCTCAGATGGCCATTAAGCTTGTGCCTGTGGAAATATGAACGTTTTATATTTGCTGGCATGTGGAAAAGGTCATTATTTATTCTTCCTAGCCAGCTAGATGTATGAAATTTTACTTGCTGGAATGATTCCTTGGCATTTCCTAATATCATGGAACATGCTAAGTATTTCTTTTTTTAACAGAAGACAAAAAGGGAATATGACTGTGTTGCAAATGTTAGTTGGAAACAATTTGAAATAGAGAACTGTTTATCCAGGAAAGGTAGATGGAAACTTGGAACCACAAAGGTATTTTCAACTGAGGAGGTCTGCACGATCCATTAAGGATTACTGCATCATTTTCTCAAAAGTTTGGGGCCTCATGTTCTTCCTCTGGAAATTAATGGCAAATCTCCCATTAACTTCAATGGGAATAGAGTCATGTTGTTAAATCCAGAACTCTTCTACTCCACAGGTATCTAAAAAGATCTAAATGATTAAACAACTTCTTCTAATCCCTCTGAAAATGATTTTAAGTAGGAGGTTGGAGAGCTGTTTTCCATGAGGCTGAGTTCAGTGGGTAGATCTGCTGATACACTTTTAAAAACTGAGATGCATTTTGTCCAGAGCCATCCAGGGAATAAACGATTCCTTGTGAACAATATTTTAAATGAAACCTTTTTGATTTCTGTGCTTTCTGCTTGTGAGTAGGTGAACTTAATGGCAAAGAGCCAGAAGAAAGCTGGAAGCCTTGAAAGCCACAACATTTGTTACTGAATCCTTTACTGGGTAGTGTTAGGAATGGTCTCACTGAAGCAGAAGACTTCCTGTTCCAGAAGAAGGGGCTCTGCAGTAATAGATCTTAATATAGTGGCAAAATCCTGGGAATTGATTTGGATTTTAGCCAGACAGAATTACCCTCTGTAGAAGTATTTTATTTGTCATTGAAGATGAAGGGATCTTGGAGGGATGATAGTCTTAATTTAGCTCTTGTTAAGAGCTCAAAGTTTAGTGGAATAAGTGTCTGCATTAGTATCATCTGAGAAAAGAAAAAAAAAAAGTGAGGAATTTTATTTACTTGACTGTCCCAGTCCAACTGGGTGTCGAGCACAGGAGAGATAAGAGTGCTCTACTGCATCTGAGGTGTACTCCAGCTCTTGAGGCTCTTTTGAAAGTGGTGGTGCCTTTGTATTCCACTGACTGGCAGCATCTGGTGCATTAGGTAGGCCATTTTGGTGGGAAAAAAGCCATGTTGTTACATCACAGGAGATAATTTGTATATGACGTAGCAGAAGAAGAAGAAAAATGATTTTAAATTCTATACTTTTTTAAGCATGAGAGATGTTAGGCTGGGATTTATAGAGTTTAAAGTCAGAAAGAATACCTAGGAACTTCTCACTTGGCTTCCTTAATAACACAGCCTGGAAGACCACACAGGAATTTCTTCATCTGTCTTATACCTTAAAGAACAAGTGTCTATTCTTAATTAAATACAGAAAGTCTGGATTATTTTGATAGGAAGATTCTATTCACTAAGTGCATACCGTACAATGTGTCCTAAGAGACATGGGAATGTGATTCTTGATCATGTTTTTGAATTGGCATAATTTTTTGCCTTTCTACTTGGAAATCTGACTGTGCATTTCCTTAGATATTTCTACAACAAAATCTTGCATTAATTGTAATACTCTTCTACAGCCAAGCTATTAACAGCCCAGGTAAATAGGAAATTTGATGTTCCCATAATATGGACAGTAAAATTAATTAGCCTGTTCATAAAGTCAGTTTAAAATTGGAAAGATTTGAGAGTATTATTAAAGCACTTATAAGAATGCTATTATAAAAGTTGAATAGTGGAAAAATATGCATTTCATTTTGAAATGGTGAGAGAATTAATTATATGTGAAAATACATTGCTCTTTGTGTGTTTAGTCAAAGGATAATCTTAAGTACTCCTCTGAGACATTTTTGTTACGTTCCTGTGTCTGATATACCTATTATTTTTCAACATCTGATAAGAACATTAAGTTATATAACTTTTACATGCTTTTACTGTATATAATCCAAGTTACATAAATTCCAGGCCTTCTGACTGTTTGCAATCTTTAAAATGTAATGAGCTGAAAGATTAGCTTTGAGCCCTGGGGCCAGATTGATGTTTTGCTTAACCATTCAGCTGAGAACAGCTTTTAGAGGGATAACTCGTGCTGCATCACATCAATAATAAAACTAAAGACCTAGATCCAAGCAACTATGAATGGGAATTAAATCTCTCAGAATGTTATAAACTTAAATGAAACAAGTCTTAAACAGAAGGCAGCTGCAGGCACTGGATCTAAACTGCATTAAGATGACATAATATTCTTTTGGAAACAATAAGGCTTCCATTGACGTTTTCTGTAAGACAATCCTTCAATGGAAACGAATAACTAAATTAACATACTGTGATGAAATATGACTCATACTGAAATACAAGTCTCAGTGGGGTTTCAGCATCTGAGAAACATATTCATAAGTAAGACTGTCAAGCTGAATGCTCGCTTTCAGGGATATTCTCTGATTAGCTACCATTCAGAGAAATACAGAAGAAAGAGTAAGATTTTCCACTGATGGCAGTGGAAGTAGGACAGGGAGAACAAGAAAAGGCTCTTATTAAACATGCGTGGTTTTATTGAAGATACTGCTTTTATTGAAGATGTCTTTGTCGCATTTGTATGTCCAAAACTGATAATACGGTTCTTCTGTTCTTACTATTAGATACTCTTACGACTCTTTTAAAGCTCTTGGTATGATAAGGCTCTTCAGTATTGCAGCATGAGATGTCACAAACATGTGCCAACTGCTATTTCTTTGGCCTCTCAATTTTGCCTTTATCATGCATCATTTTGTGTCAGTGTCATATTGTTGCATGGAAGGGAGAAGCTGTCTTGAACAAGCAGAAATTTGAGGACAAAGATCTGTTTTGTGTGGGGCCAATTCTTGCTGTTTGCATTCAGACCATGCCTGCATAATACTTAAAAATGATATGGAAAAGATTGTCTCTGGTGATCACAAGACATGTTGTATGGACATGATAGTGTTCACAAGCTAAATATGTGAAACCCCAGACTTTTCATACAAGTTCTCCAGAGTGCACCATCATCTGTTATAGGCAGGTTGATACTCTTGCTCCTTAGAGGAAATAAATCTTGTTAAGGTGCCTCTGAACTGTGAACTCCTGTCTTCAGTCCTTCTGTCCCTTAATCTTCTGGTTCAGCTAATCAGTGACCTGCCCATGGCATCTTAATCTGGGTCTTTAGTTTTTGCATGCAGAATTTATATATGTCTTTGGTTGACTATGACGCAGCATGCACTTCTGGATAGGATCAAAATCAGCATACCCAATCTGGCATAATGTTGAACCTTCTACAGCTTGTGCAAGAGCTTGGCAAATGCTACCTACCACTAATTGAGCAGATTGACTGGGTCCTAACAGGGCATCTTGGCCTCATTTCCAGGATCAACAATTAGCAGAGGGAGACACTATGATTTACAGATGGTTGAGGGCTTCTGTAAATACATTAGCAGCAAATGGAAGCCTAAGGAATATATGGATTTACTGCTCAATGGAATAAATGACATGGATAGGAACATGGTACTCAGTGCTTATTGCCCTAAGTCCACTGTACTGTCCACAGTAGAGAAAGATTGAATAAGGAGCATGTAAACAAATTGGACATACAGCTGAAAGAGCTATGTCCAAGAGTGCTGAGGGAGCTGGTCTGATGTCATTGCAAGGTTGCTCTCTGTCATCATGGGAAGACTGTGTTGACTAGAGGAGGCTGCTCATGACTATCATATCTAAAAACAAGGATAATCTTGGGAAGCATAGACTGGTCAATCTAACATCTGTCAGTGACTTCACAGATTATACCCAGCTGGGGAGAGCAGTCAGTATGCTCTAGGGTAGAGCAGCTATTTGAAGTGACCTTGTTGGGCTGTAAATCAAAACAAATGCTATTTGTACAGGAGGAAGACAAGAAAAAGCAGCAACTAAATCAACACAGTGCCAAAGTATCCTTCAAAGCTTTCTTGGTTCTGTCTGTATATGTATCCTACACATAAACTCTACAGAGGTTGTAAATTAGGAGTCTGTCTAGTCTGTACTGTGGGAATAAACAGACTGTACCCTGTTTTCAAGCATACTAATGTTTGCACATGATCATTCGAGAAAGCGGTCACTGAACTAATGCCCTAATACCTATGTAAAATTTCCTTCTGACTTACTACTGGCCTTGATGGCCTAATCCACATATCATTTTAGTACATGCACTATTTCACTGAAATGAAATTTTGCTTTACATGATTGTGGAAAAATATGTCCCCCGATACTATTTATGCATGACATTCAAGGCATTTCTACATGCATATTAACTGTGTACCAGGGAACCTAGCCAATATCATTAGATAAGAACTACTGTTTCTGGTCTGGTTTGTTAGAGTAAATGGAGTTACCAATGCTAAAATATGAAAAGAGACATCAGAAAAATTTTCATTTTATATCCACAGAATACACTGTTGCAGAATGTTAGAACTAGAACTTGATTTTGGCTGTTCTGGGATGACTTTTTGGTTTTTTTTTTTTTTTTTTTTTTTTTAATTTTTACTGGAAATAGTGTGAAAACTATAGCTGGCATAAAAGTCTCTAATTCTCTTGAATAAACACCATAAGAATATTTTCAGTAGAAGAACAATGAAGTGTCAAGTACAGCTGTGCTTTATATTCAGGTCTGCAGAAAACAACCAAATTTACTTTCCCTCAATACCCTCGAAAGTGAATATAAGGGAAAATTCATAGACTATCTTGAATGCAAATCAGATTTGAATGCATGCTATAAATGAAGGGCAGCAAAGTAATTCTTTCTTTGCAGATCTATGACCTTTTGATCTAGATAATACCATACGTGAGGCCCAGGAATTCTCCTTCTGAACTATGGAAGGTACTATAATGGTTTTCTAAGAAGTTTATTAATGTATTCACATCACCTACCACTTCAGTTTTACAATGGAGATCATCTAGAAAGACACTGTTAACAATGATTATGATCATTTGGTTAGTAGCATTTGCTTCCATTTATCAAATGTTTCAGTCCCTTAAAGAATCATCCAAAGGAAAACAAAACCCATAAAATCCTGATTTGGGAATACTTCAAAACACACAAAGCAGACTTGATTATACTTAGAATGCTGCAACTGTAACATTTTTTTGTAATTCTTTCACGGATTTTTCTTCTGTCTTAGGATCTTAACATCAACAAACTTTGTGAAGATGAAATGAAGCAGTCGATATGCTGACAAAACTCTGCAGCTGTTGAAAAAAACCACAAAATCACTGTTGATCTTTGCATGCAAATGCCTGCGTTCCCAGTTCCTCATAACTATATTTGGTTGTGTAGTCTTTGTAAGTAGTGACCTATCAAAGGTTTTTACTTTGACTGGAATTAAAGCTGCAACAGATAACTGCTTGTTATAAAAGTATGCTAAATTGCATCTTTCAACTATATTTCAGCATATGGATGTTTGCAGTACGGTAGAAAGCAATTTAAGCTGTCACTACTCTTCAGCTCTAGGTCACTGGCTCAAATATGACCTAATCAGTAAAGACTGTGAGTCATTTCCATCTGATGGATGTTCAGTAGCCTGTGTAAAATGTGCTGATAGACACAGTGAATTTTATTGGGAAAAGGTGCCCACATCAAAAAATCCAATAGCACAAGTCAGCAGATCTGCTTCTGCTTTTAGAAGGAAGAAAGAACTGAAAAAGTCTGGAGACAATTGTGTGTTTATCAGGTAAAATTTCAGCAGATTAACACTATGTAAGATGGAAGCACAACTTCTTGATACTGGGTGAAATATATTGATTTATGAGATCCAAATTTTGTTAGTTTCCATCACTGACCAACTATAGGCTGTAAAACAAAGGATTTCAATGCTGCTTTCTATCTAACCATAAATACAAGCTCTTCAAGAGAGACAAACATATTTCCATTGATAGCCTCCAAAGGGACTCTTGTTTCTGGAACTCCCATCCTCTTCCCACAGAGACCACCCTCCAAAGGTCCCACCCCACCATCTGAACCCCTCAAGCCTTGCCATGTGCATGTGATTCAGTATCTTCTTTTCAGTGTTAACTTTGGCAAAACGTAGTTAAGAGCGGTGTGTGAAGGAAAAACATTAAGAAGGGTTTGGAAATATTAGTGGAGTTTTGAAGAAAGATACAAAAGGTCTGTGATTTGGAGTGCCACTTCCTCAGAGATTTTACCCTGTCATTGTAAACCAGCCTATGCTGACCCAAAACCTGGAAGGGACCAGGAGCTTCAGGTGAAACAACAGAATACTTAGTTCGATGAGACAGAGGTATGGGACTCCCAGTGCTACACCTGAGTGTCACACCATCTTCCTGACTCCTCTGTTGCTGAGGCCATGGTCTCCACCACTGCCCCTGGCATAACACATGTTTACTTACCCAGACTTTACCCAGATCTCATTATTGTTTCTTCTGTCTCAATCCCACCTCCAGCACGAGACCAGAGTTTCTCTGCTCCTCTTCAAAACCTGTAGGTTGGTTTACCTAAAGGCAGTCAGAGTGGAGCCAGGCAATGGTGCTCTGGCTGCTTCAAACCATTGAATTTCAAAGGAATAATCTAATTTGTCAAAACCCAGAGCCATGCCACTATCGTATGTTTTAATCCAAGCAATTTCATAATTTATCTTATAACACTTATATTGTTCTTTGATATTAAATTAAGCAGAAAATTATCTGTGTTGTATTGCTTATCTGTTCCCTCTCCAAATATATTTTAGAAAGTAATCAGTACAAGGCATAGCACTAAGAGTTCTTGTTCTGGGCAAAACCCAAAGATTTCAGAAATATATTGCTATTAATCCTTTAGTGCTGTTTGCTATGGTGTTGTTAAAGTCTTATGAACCACTGGACTGCATTCTGACTTAATTATATTCCATCATCCATCTCTCCTTTTATGAAATCTTTCCAAACTGTTGCCAGATTAGATTAATTTTTTAATCCTGATGGGACTTTCCCTCCATCTGTTTTCTTCCTCTCTTCTATTTAATTCTGGAGATTTTACCATTCATGACATTCAGCTTTTGGTTTTCTGCTTCATTTTCTTGGGACTTTTGCTCCAGACCTATTGAAATGAGGACTAAAGTTCTTCCATACTTCAGTAGGGCAAGAGTGCATACTTCTTTCTCTGTTTTCTGTTAATCTCATTCTATTTGCTTCAAGAAAACAGATATTTCTTATGTTCATATGTCCACTTACTCATTGTATGTTGACTGGGACATTTCACTGGGAACAGGAACCGCTGAACAGTACCCTAGAGCCTTGATTCCCCAAAACAATAGAGCACATGCTGAACTCACATTGTTTTATTACCTTTTCTGAAATAACTTTATTAAAAAAAAGTTCCTCTGTGATTCACTAACCACAGTCCTTTTGGTGTCACTGAAGCTTATCTCTATTCCACAAAACTGTGCCTGGCTCCTTTATAAACAAGTGCTTAAGGTTGGCTGGAGACATGAGTGTAACTGCTTTAGTGAAATGAAAGCAATGTAAAGCTGATGGGTATATTGTGAGGCAAGAAGAATCTTTTGATAGGTACTACATTTGAAACTAGCCCAATATGTGTCTTGTGTAATCATTCTTCCTTCTACCAGGTGAAGTAGCAAAATTTCTTGCATAGTGGACGATAAGGATTAAAATATAACCAATTAGAACTGTCAGGAAAATAAAGCTTTGAAGGAAATGTGGCAGAAAATGTGAGAGACTGAAAAGCAAATGTTCATCTGCCTTGCATGCAGAATGGATGCCACAGGGAGAAAGGCTTTAGGCAATGTTATTCTGCCTTGTGGCAGTCAGTTACTACGACACATTGAAACAAACAAGAAATCTCCTGTCAAAATATTTTTAATGGCAAATTAAGCTTTTTGCAGACTGAAAATCTCTACAGAGTAACATTGGTTTTATTGATTAAAGCAATGTATAGCAATCATTAATGAACTTCCTTTTATCTGTGTGGTGTACGTTGGGTACCTCACGCGTCTGCATGTGTCAAGGCTTTGTGCCTGCCATGCTGGATGGCCCTTCCCATGGGGCATCACAGCTTTGGACAGTATGGGAGGTGAAGTCCAGCTGGGAAGCCTGATTAGAGGTGAGAATGGTGCAATTGCCCATGTGACATTTGTGATCAGACTGACTGTGATTTCTTCTCCAGATTAATTTTGAATTATCTAATATTATAACTATTTTAATATACTAAGCTGCATCAGGGTCCAAGTGCAAGCACTGAAATTTAATAATCTCTTAAATTATTAGCAGGAAACTTGATAGACTTTCAACAGGGGACAACTAATAGTCTCCCAAACAATTCCTAGTCATAGTGTGGTAGGTGGCATGAACCAAGCCCAGTTCTCAACTGGCAGTTAAGATATGAGACCATGTTTTGCATTTTAAGGATACAGACATGGTCAGACTGTGCTGTTTGTCATCTGGGTCAGAGAATTCACTCTAATACCATTTCATTTTGGTAGTATAGATGTAGCCTTAGTCTGCTATGCCTCAGCCTTGACAATCCAACAGTATGTATTTTTTTCAATAATCTGTCTTGAGTTCACATCCTTACAGGAGAGAGGAAGGAATGGCTGAGGGAGATTGAAGGGGATTTACTTCTTTTAATAACAGCTCTGGGCTCTTGCATGTCAGCAGTGTGTGCTTTTTTCTTGCTATCTACTTCATAACAGGATGCCTTTCGGGGATGGTATAGAAGCCCAGACGGGATAAAAATATACTCCTGAAGGGTTTCTGGGACATAAAACTGATGATGCTTGTACTCTAAGGACCAGCTAAAATTCTTCTCTTACTACAGTTTGGTCCATAACTAAATGCTGAATAAAAGTGGCCTTGCATTATATGGGATCTTTTGAAATTGCTGCATATTGAAACTCTGTAAATTTGGGACCGAAGAGACACAGCTTCAAGCTAAACTATCTCCTGTAGAACATGAAAATCGACGTGCTATCCTTGGCTGAGAGACTTTGCCCCTGACGTCGTTTAAATTCCAACAGATCTTGTCCAGCCTTACAGCAGTGTTAGGGCTGGAGAAAATGATAGGAGTATAGAGGATACCAGGAGAGGAAGCCATTTCCTGACTCTTATGAGCAAAGGTTCTGGAAGTGACTCAAAGTCCCATTAATTACCCCAAAATCTTGATCACCTAGAAACCAGGACCCTAAGTATTATCCCTCCAAATACATACATACCTCCCACATCAGAGGAAAAGTTCATCCGGGAACTGGATTCACGTGAGTTACAAAGAGCGGATCAAATATAAGTGTATGGGCAGGGTAAGCAGTTGTCTAGAAGATTGTCAAGAGCAGCAAAAAAGCTCTGGCTTTGTTTTCTGCTTTGCCTGTACCCAAACCCTGGGAGACCAGGTTTGATGCTGCTGCTGTTGCTGAAGGCATATGATGGTGTGGCTGGAAGCCTGGCTCTACAAGAAGCCGCAGTCTCTTTGTTCCTCTTTCTTCCTCCAAGCCATTTCCTTCAGTAGCAGCAGGGAGCAGACTACCTTGCTCTCAACATCATTTCACTTGCTCTTTGTACCACTCTTATGCCTTCTTACTCTGTTACTCCATGCTATGGTAGGATCAGTCCTGTTCCAGCCAGGCCTTTTCCTTATTCCTTAGGGTGACGTAACTAATTTCTTTTTACAGTGCTGAAAATCCTTGGTATGGGTCTGCTGAAGCAGTCCTCTCTAAGCTTTGGTAACAATCCCCAGATCCTAGAAAGAGCTGATATTTTTCCTTGCTAAATGCTACTAATTTTCCCCATCCTTAACTCATGTCATTTGTGACCCTAAAAGAATCAAAAATTGCTAGTCTGATACAGACGTGTTTTAATCTGCTCATCTATTCAAAGGCCATCCCAGTGGAAAAGTGGAAGCATAATTTCAAAGGCGTAATAATTCCCATTCCTTATACAGTAATAACAGTGTAGTAGCACAGCAGGCATGAACATTAGGGAAATTCACACATTTGGGAACAAAGGAGGTGAACTGCTTTACCTACAGAATTATAATTAAAAGGGTAATAACTTCTCTGGGTAGACAAACCCCTAAATTAGTCTGTGTTGCATTTAATCCCCAATATTTCGTCTGATTTTCCTTTCTGAGGCTTTTTTAAATTTTACCTGCTCTTTTCCCTCTCCACGGGCACAAAAATAGCTTACAAGTTCTGTGTCTAAAAATTAGATCCTTCAATTGCTTTGTGCTATATAGAAAGCCAGGAAGGATCCTGTCTGAGTCTGGACCGTGACTCTTAAGAAGAAAGAATGATATAATAAGGGGAGTATTTTTTTGAAAAAGAATAAGGAAAAAAGAAGAGAGATGTGACTGACTAAAACGAGACTTCCAAATCATATGAATTTGAGGAGCTATTAGTTGGTTAAAAAAACAGAGTAGTGCTTGGCATTATATCAAAGACATTTGTGCCAAAGACTTAGAGCTAGATTGGGCAAAAGACAGTTGTAAAACAAGTGACCAGGAACGAAGTATTGAGGAAATGGAGAGTAATATCTGCTTAGAGTCAGTATACAAATAGAGTTCTAAACACAGCAGGGATTCTCAAATATTCCTATGCAATAAAATCTACCAGCATGAGCATGGCTTTAAAAACAGAATATTAATGTTGCCTGTAAGGACTACTTCCCTGACAAAATTTCTCCTCTGTTCTCCCTCAAACCCTGAATATGAACTGCATGTATGAGGAAGACAAGGTCCGGAGAAATGTCCTGTTCCAGATCCCTCTGGGGGTTCTCCGTCATGACTTTTTTTGGAGGCTACTGCTTTTGCATGCCCGCAGAGACACCTGTCCAATGAAAGCTCCCTAATCTGTTTTAGTCAAAATGGGTTTAGCCTGACTAGGATTTTGATAATTTGTTTTATCTTGACTGCAGCAGGTACAGTAGTTTCTCCTTCTGTAAGACTGGATACCCTTTGAGATTGGGGCATCATAAGCAGTTGGTGGCAGGCCGAGTATGGTAACTTATTCCACCGACACAGGGCTGCTTCTGCATAATCTCCATCTGCTTATATCTCTGTTTGTTTCCTACAGTTACCATTTACAGCCAGCATTTATGGTATGAGTTATGTTCAGTATTCTGGGAGAAAATATGCAAGTAAGTGGCAAATACAAGTCATGACAATGAATGATTGCATGAAACATGCTGGAGTTAATAAAAATAATTTAGTTTACACTTTTTTTTTAGGCTTTTTTTTTTTTTTTATGGAGCGTTCCATTTTCCTATTAGTACCTAAATCTTATCCTCTTTACAAATTTAAGGGAAGATCTGACTCAGTGTTGATGTAAGTACAGGAGATCCATTGTCATAGACAGGAGGAGGTTTTCAATACTGTTTTAAGGAGTTGAGCTACTAGTTTTTTCAGTGCCCTATTCTTTTCCTCTGCGGGAACAGTGATATGACTAAAAACCTTAGGTGTCTTAAAATCTAGTTGGCAGAAATCTTTTACATTTAGTTCATGTATCTAAGCAGACCTAGTAATCAAGGTTGTTTGGAAATTATTTCCATGGAATAAGACTTGCATTATTCTGTTCAAAAGCTCAAACGAAAATATTTCTGTTGCATTCAGAATGAATCTTCTCATAAAACCTCCTAAAGACAACAGAAAAAAAAAGCAGAAATCTGAAACCTTAGGAAATGGTGTTATATAAAACTTCAGGAAAGAACTCAAAACATTTCTCTATAATTTCAGTATCTGGTGTGCCTTTTCCTTTTTTTAATGGCGCCAGCAAAATTTTACAGTGATGTATCACTATATTGTAAAGCAAATGCTTTTTTTCCCTTGTTTTCATATGCTTTTTCAATTTCAATGCTTACAGTCTGTTTATTTATGGAAACACAGAGTTGGATGAAACACAGAAGGTTTAGGTTTGGCTCTGAATTTAGGAATGATCCTATATGTATTTATATCCAGAACTTTTATATTCAAAACAAAACAAAACAAAAAAATTCTCCTATCTATCTCCAGAAAATCAGCTTTAGTTTGGTTTGAACTGTTTGACTTGTCTGTGGGAAGAGTATAGATTTTTCAGTATTATTCATCAAAATCTGTAAGTCTTCTCTGTTCAACACCTTTTATTTAGCCTGAACTGCATCCTTAGAAAATAGACAGAGATAAGATAAAAAAAAGAGATTTGTCACAGTTAATTTTAATTTACAACTTTAAAATAATCTGTAATCTAACTTCTCATTTTAAACTAATTTACAGGGGCTTTAGTAGGTAGCACAGTGTTTCTAAGAGAAAGACAGCATCTTTTCTGTTGTGTAAGGCTGAGAATTCACAATGAAAAACAGACAAAAAATCAGGGCCATTGAAAGCAGCTTAGTGCTTGTAGGAGCTTGGCTTGCCCTGTTTTGCTAAGCATTAGTTAATATTTTTCCTAAAAAAGCTTTCACGAGCCAGTCTTGCTTTTTCAATAGTAATCTTAGAAAATTGTCCTTTCTAATAATTCAATAGACTTTTTGAACTGTCTTTTGATTTTTTAAATTTTAAGTTAAGACTGAGTTCCCCCCCCCCTTATTCTCTACATGACTGCATCCCTACCCATTACAGTACCTATGTTTTAGTTGTGCAAAGGAGAGTGAAAATGCCTTGATCTAGGGTTGTTTGTCACCAGTCACTTTCTAAGTTCCCAAAAGAAATATATTTCATTACATTCAAGATGCTGTGCTCCAGATGTGGACCTCTCAAATTCCTGCACTCCAGGCATGGGACATTCACACAAATCTGGAGAGAATCAGTGATACCTGAGCTGTTGGTGCATGAGATAATGCAGGTGGAAGCAGACAGGACTGTGAGATGGGGCTCTACAGAGTCCTTACCTACTGACAACCTGGGGGCTTGTTAGATCTCTAGCTCAAGTATGGTGGAACGCCTTAATTAGAGCTGAATTAACTGGGACCCAAACTGAAGTAAAGGAATGTGTTGTTACAGACAGAACAGATGACTAAGAGCCGTAAATGTTTGCTCTTAGAAGAGGTTTGTGAATATGAGATGTTAGCAACCAAAGACCTGTCTCCAAAGAATGTGTCTGAACCAGTCACTCAGATGCCAAAATCTGCTTTTCAGTGGTATGGGAAAAAATTCTGTGCAAGTATAAAACCCCTATAAATGAACATGAATGGCATACCTAATTTTTACACTGGTTTTCCATTTCCCTTCTGCATAAAAAACAAATAAAGAACAAGTTGCATAAAAGACCTATCCTGTTGCTCAGAGCATGAAGAGAGTTATAAGGATTTTCTCCTGTGCAGCGCTTTTGATGTTACTGCTGACTTTTGTCTCGTATTAGATATCTTTGACCTTGGATTAGGCAGATAACCTCAGGTACCACTTCTTGGGAATCTTTTCTGACCCAGGTAAGAAATTCTTTCTAGTTTTGTAAATCTTATGTCTTATGTTGAACAATTTTCCAAACAGGAATGATCAAAGAAGTTCAGGACTGCAGAGTGGGAAGTAAATAAATGTACAAATATGTAAGAGGTGCTTATAGAGCCTTGCATAGGTCTATGCTCAAATTCCTCTCATGCCTCAAATGAGTGGCCAAAGTTAAGTGCCTGAATTGGGATTCATGTAAAAGTTTGCAAAACATTATCCACCAAAGCTGTTTACGTAGAAAGAGCACTGTTTTCAGAAAGCTGACAGGAAGCACATTTGCCCTCAAGTTTCCATTATCATCCACATTATCTAAAACCTTTGTGCAAAAGTCTCTGACCTCTTCATCAAATCTCATGTTTTTGAACTACCTAGGGAAAGAAATACTCAGCTGTTAATTTGTCTGGAGCTCCCTCACTTTAGAAAAGGAAGCTATTCATAAACATATTATGTTAACCAGACTGGTGGGAAGGTGAAAAGAAAATGGAGAAAGAGGAAGAAGGAAATAGAAATCTATTTCCCACACCTTCAGCTCCTCTCTGAACCAAGCAGAAATGTGCTCAGGAGAAACCAAGGAACAAAGCATTTGGAATGGGTGGCCTTTCTCTATTTTAAGCAGCAGAGCTAACTGGCCAGCTTTTAAGTGGCTGATACGATGTAGTTCATTCAACAAGGAGGAACACTGAACGTCCTTCACAGTGCATTGGGAGGAGGCACAGTGCCTTGGGAGGCTGTCCACTCTCCCATTTATGCTACCAGTATGCTTACAAGCAGGAAAGAGTCTTTCAGAAGAATTATCCTTGATGTTGCAAGGGTGAACTCAGCGTTACTTAAAGCATTTGTGACAACTCAAATCCTTTGATAAAGGAAGTGGCATGTTAATGTATACCATTCCCAAATTGTACAAGGACCTCCTTGGATTGACTAATAGAAAAAGATTCACTTTGTGGATGTCTCTTGCAACAGCTTTTCTTCAGAAGTGGTCTTTCCCAAATTTATTTAGGATCAAAAGGACTATTCATTCATGCACCCAAATGCAAATATAGGGTTCTTGAGCTGGCACTTACAAAAATATCCAAAAGTCTTAAGTTTCACAGCTCCTCTCTCCCTGTGCAATAATTCACCCCTTGAGTCATCCCACTAAAACCAAGGGAACAACTTTCAAACTAAGCATTAGTAAAATTGTGACCCCAAATGACTTGCCAAGATCACACAGGGAGTCTGTGGCACCCAGCCCAGGTTTCTCAGAGGATAACAGGGTAAACTGGCTGAACAGAGAAGGTCTTGCAAGAGGACAAGGCATGGAGTAAGACTACAAGGGGATGCATTGTTACGACATATCAAGCTTGCAAATCTGCAAATACACATTTTTAGAAAAACTAGCTGTGTCAAACTAGCCCTTGGGCAGGTCTGCGTTTCAAGGCTAGCACTCGGTAACATGAGCTGACACTGACTTTGGTAGCACTGCAGGGATAACATTTGGGTAAGAATGTATGATTCATGAATGGTTCCTCTAATCTAACATGCACATGCATGCTTCTCTCTAATGTCAGCCAGAACTAACTCCTCTCTCTTTTTAAAATAAACATCTTTATTCTGATCAGTACAAGGAAATTTCCATTCCCCTTCTGTGTTTCAAGAGCTCTTTCATCTCACTGAAAAAACAAATGGTGAGGGACAAAACCAAGAGTTTTCTCAACTCTGAATATTTTCAGGGAAAAAGGAATGAATAGTGCTAATCTTTGGAATTTATTTCTATCAGGAACAGAATTGGAAGTTGAGCAGCCCCCCATATTTTTATGGAGGTGGTATTTGCAATCTGTGAAAATACATTGAATTGTTCCCTCTTCTGTTGCTATATCTCCTTCTAGGGATAAAACTAATTATCTTAGAATGGGAAATTGCTTTACAGGCTCTCTGCAAGGTGACAAATAACACTGAAAGGTTCAAGGCTCTGAAGAGTGCATCCCTGTAATCTGAAATTCCCTGTGGATACATGCTGACCTGAACTATACATTCACACAAAATGTGAAAGACTTCTAAGCTGTCAAGACTATGAATTGGGATGTGTGAAAGTGATAGGGCACAAAAAGAAAAAACAAATGTTACAATTCACTGCTTATAAAAGCCTGATGCATGATGGTAGTTCCAATCAGAGTTATGTGAGAAAGAGCAATTTTGTTTTGTGAAGGAATTAATGACAGGAATGATGATATTTCCAACTAAAGTAAACCAAAGTTTTTTATGGGTGATCTTTCTAATAGGCTGAGCCAGAGTGACCAGCCATGGAGCTGGTGGATTCTTGCTACATAAATCATAAATGCTGGTAGCCTGGGAGCTCAAGGGAACTCATTGCTGACGGGCTGAGTTTGAAAACTAGACTCTTGTCCCTTTGCTAATTAGGAATCTGAAGCCTAAAAAATTTCTCAAAAGATAGGCTGTGGAGCACTTGAGACCTGAGAAGGTAAAATCCAGGATTCCCACTATCTTCATTTGTCTACCAGCCAATGTGCATTGCTGAGGGAGCAGGTGAGGTGCCAGAAACTGCATAGGTTAGAAACGTGCCTGTCAGGCTGGCTCCTGAGGGAACCTGGGTTCCATGATGTATTGAGAGGCCTCCACAGAACATTTTGATTTCTGTGAAACCATATTACCTGGCATAAAAACATTCTGCTGGAGAATTTCTGACCACTTCTGGTCATAATGCTCTCTCCAAATGCTTTTGAACTGATCTAATTTATACGTCTCTCATTTTTCAAGGCTATCTCTAAAAGTTACAATCTAATTATAACACTTTTGTAAATTAGGAATAATTCCAATGAAGGCAAAAAAATCACACTAATGGGAACCTGTTACGGTAGGAATCAAACTCTGGGATTTCACAAACTACTGTAGCCCTCAGAGTGTCTTTCATTAGGACTGCATGCCATTATATAGAAGACAAAGAGTGCTATCAGGATATGTGAGTGCCACTGAATGGTCCGATTCCTACTGAAAACTATAGGCTGCCACATCTTTCCAAGTAATATTTAGTGGACTCATGGACTGATGAAAATCTATTGTTTAAATAAAGGAGAATATATTGCTAAGAAACTTTGGAAGGCTTATTTCTGACACTTTATCAAAGGTAAATGGCATAAGGAATAAGAGATTTAAAGGACATTGTGATAATTAGAAATGAAGAAATGACTTATTACTGCAAACTGAAAATATGTTTACTAAAATTTGTAGTAATTAGACAAATTACTGTGTTTGATATTAGTAAATGCAAATAATTATAATTATTTATAGATGGACAGAAGTCTAATTGTTGAACATGCCATGGATATTGGACACTGAAGAGTAATTTAACTAGATCCATCCTACTTTATGCTTGCTCTTCATTATATTTATTACTCATTAGAACAGTGTTAAAAATTATTTATGAAAGCATTTTAGTCCTAGAATTAGGATTAGTATTGAAAGTCACAATAATTGCTTAAGCAAAGTTAGAATAAGAGTGCTGTTACTCCTGCTGAGTGTGTGCAGGACTCAACTAAACAGCAATTTTAGCTATTGCTCTGCCAATTTAAAACATCACAATAAAACTTTAGGCATAACAGAGGAGGTTTTTTTGATGTTTATTTCTTTGGCTGCCAAAACGGAGATAAGAACCAGCAATTCAGGCTGGAGGATCCAAATGTAAATCTGCTTGGGATTCTCACCTAGACCCCCTCAACATATTGCATTTTCTTTGCCACAAAGCACTATATTCATGTTGGAACTAAACATTTTGTTTGCTTGCAAGAAATGCAGAAGAAATGAAGGATACATTTGCAAAACTGCTGGAAGCTACTGCTGCTGCTTTCCCAAATTCCTGTGTATTTAGTTCTTGACATCTGGGATGGAAGGGATCCAGCAGCACTGAAATTTAGGTATGAAGGAAAGAGCTGGGCTGAATATTGCTGGTAGCTGCTCATTTGCTCAAAAGGGATAAAGACCTGCTGAAGGTGGAGGAAATTGTTCCTTAAAGTGCAGCAAGGCTGCTGGCTCTATAAATCATCTGAGAAGTATGCTCACTAATAAATTGTCTGATTTTGGATAGGGAACTGAACTCAAGTGAGTGGCCTAATGATCAGGAAACAGCATCTTCTACTGGAATGTGGCATACTCCAGCTCTGAGAAAGACAAAAATATCTCTAATGACGAGGACGCTTGTCAGCCAGGTGGATAATCTGGGAATCTCTTCCCATGCCCATGGGACAATGATATAATGTAACACAATTTCAACCAAAGATATTGAAAGCATCCCCACATTGCTCACCCTCTGGGGCCAGGGACATGTAGGTGATTTGTGAATATAAGAGCAGGGAAATCCATGTTCCCATCAACTTTCATCAGCTCTTGGCTATATGGCAACAGGGACACTGACTTGGTTGTTGGCAGTCAAGTGACTACAGCCTTGTGAGAAAACTGTTTGCAGTTGTAACTGTTGGTACTTATTCAACTCAAATCTTAAATAATTTTGAGATAACCGATCTATATTTACAGTGAAAGTACTATTTCTTAAAAATAAATACAGCGTCCAGATGCAGCTGAAACCTTTTTAACATCAGAGTACTTATATACATAACAATCATTAATTTAACATTACAAAGCAACACTATTTCTGCCGACACAGTGTTATGAGGAAATGCCTTTATGTTATTTTAAAGAACTTCTACCCATCTTTTCTTTTATTTTTTTTCTTGTGTTTGTATTTTATTTATTATAGGAACTGCACACCAATCTTTAAGCATTCTTGGATCTTTTGGCCTGTGTACACTGATTAATTTTCATACCTACTTGTAAAATCTTGCTGAGATTAATATCAGTCCACTTGTGTGGTATTGTTTGCAGAATCAGCATCTTTAGTTCAGATTGCATTGTGTTTGACTTGTTTGCGAACGATGTTGGATTTTTTTTTTAATGGGGTGGGGTTTTTTTTGGTTGGCTTGACTTTTCTTTAGCTAGTTTCTTTAGGTTTTTTCCCCTATGAAATATATTTATTTTTAAAGTGAAATTTTAACTACCACAGTGACTTTGAGTTAGAAGAAACAGATGAAGTAAGATGATAAAACATTATCACAAGAGAAATTGAACCACATTCTTTCTCTTTAACTATTAATTCCTCTTTACATTGCACTCTTACATGTTTAAATAGTTTAGTCAATAAAGGCAGTGTGACAGAGATGGTCGAGCCCTCAGAAAGAACAAGTAAAATTATCAGCTTTCATTCTTGCACAGGTTTTTACTGCTGCCTTTACTTGCAGAGGCCTCCCTGTGTCCATCATTCACACTGAAACTGGCTATGTCAACCGTGCTCTCGTCACCAGCTTGTGTAAATACATCTTTTTATGTAGACGTATCCTGCCACTGGCTAAAGAGGATCAATTTTTCACTTTATCTTGTGCAGTATGGGGATGATTTACAGCATTCATGGTTTTAGGCACACAACTTCAGCTTCAGCTGAGGTGAATCAGCTACCAGCACTGCCTGCTGCCTTGTGAAATTATAACTCACAGAAGCTGTTGGCTTGGATCTCGGCATCAGGACCTTGCCATAATGTAACTAGTAAATACTACTGGTAATGTTCACCTGTGAAAGCCAGGTCACTGCAGCCTAGCTCTGCTGGGCCATTGACTTGATTGCAGAGGGAAAGAACCAGGGCTAGGAGCTAATTGCAGGCAGCACGCATCTTCCAGCATAGAGCTCCTCTGTTTTACATTGGTGGGTGTTATATAGCCATGTCTTTTTCACAGATGCATGTAAGGTATAATCTTGTACAGGTTTCTATTTTTCCAGGGAAAAGCTCCCCAGGAATAGGGGCAAATACTGTCTCTAATACCATTTTGTACTTCATGCATTTCATGAATGACTTGAGTGTCATTCATGAATGTTCACACTGAGACTTATGTTGTTGGTGTGGTTTACATTCAACCATAAATACTTCAAAAAAACTCGAATATATTTTCACTTCCTATCCGCATTGTAGAAAGATCAACATACCCCATTAGGGATTTTCTGCTCCTCACCATGTGTACAATTTTTTTTTCTTTTTGAAAAAACCACCACACAACAGAGGATGTGTAAATGGTTCTGAAAAAAACCCAAACCAACAAAATAAGCAGTTCTTTCTACTTCATTGCTGTAATTATAGACTGTGCATGCAGGCCTTCCTACATTTGCAGATTATTTTTCAACGTTGATCTTGAACCATGTTTTAAATTAGAAATAGAAATTTGTATAAAATGCAAAGCTAGGATTTTGCAAGTCCAATGTATTTTTTCTATCAGTATTCTTAGCAGTAAGGCATCTAAAGAGGCTGATCTTAATCTCTTGCTTCAAAAAAATTCCAAGTGAAATGCCTTGAATCGGAGTCTTTTATGTATTCCACATGTTATGTTGGATATTAATGCTTAAAAATGCCCTGGGCAGGAGTCTCATATGAGAGTACATCTCATATTCACAAATAACATTAGATTCAGCATGGTTATTTCAGTTCTATGAAAATAGAACAAAAGTACATTTTATTTGCAATACACCTTTCCACCAAGGCATGCAACCCCCTGAGATAAACTATATCTTAAATGCTAATAACACATTATCTAAACCAATTGCAGATATTTAGGTAATGAGAATATTTCTTACAGGTTGGGCTTAAGAGCAGGGAAGGAAAAGCAGAATGCCTCAGATCAGAGGTCAGGGCATTCCAGAGAGCAGCAAAAAAATAAAAGGCAACACCTGTTGTGTGGAAACCCCTCCAGCATGGCCCCCTCCTTGGCTGTGGGGTCAGACTCCTAGGGAGATATGTGGGACCTAATCCATGAAGTTCAGTGATGTAGCATCAGAAGTTGTCAGTAAAACAACTGGTCAATCATTTTGATAGCAATAAGTTTCCTAAAGCTTTTCCTGGGTTCCTTGGGCTTACTTTTATTTGCTTAGTAGATCATATTGTACAGTACTAACTCAAGCAATGCCCAGGGAGGTGGTGGAGTCACCATCCCTGGCTGTGNNGACATGGTGTAGGGGGTGACTTTGTAGAGTAGGGTAGATGGTTGGACTCGATGATCCCAAGGGTCTCTTCCAACCTAGACAATTCTATGATTCTATGATTCTAATCACGGAAATATTCATCAGAACTTCCTATTGTAGACTCTTCCCTTGCCACATCACTCTTTCTAATTATTCCACCCTAATATTGACAGTTCTTAGTTATACCAAAATGAACATCTTTGAAAATTAACATTTCTTCTATGTCCATAAAGCATTATAATTTTTTTTTTTTTCTTTCCTGCTATATAAGCTTGAAATGCACTCTTTCTGGCATGAAACTGAAAAGATCCAAACACCTCTCATAAAGAAACTATGCATATTACACAAGGTTTCAAATGTAGAAACAGATGCAAAACTTGTGTCACAAAATGTAACAGAAGCGCTTCAAAACAGTAGCAGCTGCAAACACCCAATTTGTGTTTCCTCCACATCATCCAGAGGTGGATTTTTACAGAACTGGCTATAGTGAATGCAAAAAATATGTACACTTGCTCCTAGTTAGGATGCATTACTCTTAGACACAAAAAAGCTATGCAATTGATTCCTCCTCAAAAGATGAGACCTTCACACAACCTCCAGGTACTACAGTGATAATTTTTTACATGTCCAGTTCATTCAAGCAAAATCTGTTACAGTGATGGAAATCACCAGATGGTGCTGTTAAAGATAGCCATGCAAGTTCTGCTCAAAGGAATATGTAGTCAGTCATGCTTGGAAGAAATACTGCATAAGGAACGACGAAGGTTTTTAAACAGTATTGCTTGCCCATCAGTTAACCCTATTCCTGATTTCTGTTTCATTTAATCTGTATCCAAGGTACTCAACAGCAGCAACAATGTGCTATTTCTCTGCTATAAAAATATGTTGCAGAACACATTTGCAGATGGTGGGTATATTTAGTGGCCCATGCATCTGCCAGGGCAGCCCAGTGAGGGCATGCATTAGTGGGTCCCAATGCAGACCACTACAGGAAGGGAGCTGACTTAATATCTGCACTCTTGTGTTTGATCTCACCACTAGCACTGCAAACAGAGGGGTTCAGTTAGTTCCAGTATGAGTGGTGCTATTTTTTTGTGTGTGATGTGAAACTGCCTAATTCTACAAGATCATTTCATATAGACCACTGCACTGCCTGTATGGGTAAAGACTTTTAGACCGTAGGACTGGGTTGTATTTAAACCATTGTTCTACAACAGAGATACTTCACAGTTCATCAGTGGCCCTTTGAGCTATCCTTCCTTTAAACTGCTTTAAAAAAGTTGTAGAAGGCAATTCAGTTTATTCCTGCTGAGAACGCTTATATCAACCTCTGAACTTCTGAATTTCTGAACTGAGAAAAATGGGTGCACTGTTTCTTTTCATAAACAAGTTGTTCTCATGTTCTGTGGGAATGTTTATATCTAAGAATGCCCCACGTGCAGGTGGTGACCTGCAGGAATAAAGTACTTCCCACTGCACCAAAACAGACCCTTCAATTAGCTACACGCAACTTCAAACTGGGAGTTGTGTGTCTTCTGGAGGCCCAAAGAGTGAAATCTCAGCATCTGAAGTAAGGCTAGTTCTTCATTGATCTGCTCCAACACTGGCAATCTTAAATACTCAGAAGGCACATTTACAGACCTACTTTTGTTTTGACTTGGCTTACTTTTAACAGATACATCTCAAAGTCCTGCAGTCTTACAGCAAAAGTACGTGCACTTTATGTTATGCTCTTATTTAAGAAATTCAAAGAGTTTAATAAAACTAACAGAAAACCAATGGATTATTATGTCATATGAAATAGTTTCATCGCGTTCTTCAGTTTAGCAGTGTGTAAACTGAGAACATGCCATGTTAAGGCTTATAAAGAGACATGAGAAATACCAATAACCTGTAAAGTCTTGATTTTCAAGCCTTTTCTCTAACCATTACCTATTTACTGGAATCAGACTCCGTGTAGAATTCTGATTGCTGCAGGAAAGCAATTTATTTCTAGCAGAAAAGAAGATATTAAGGCTTTTCTTCATCCTCTTCATTGAAAGAAGTGGTGAATAGAATTTTATCTTTGTTAATGAATTTTCCTAAGTGTTTTGCAAATGATTGGTCACAAAGGGCAATGTGGAACACACAGAACCAAGAATAACTTTTGTTTTCACAGAAGTGAAATGTTGAAAGGATTAGGGCTCGTGCCCCATGTTTCTCAGGGAAAAAAAGAGTCAAATCTCAGTTCAACGTACCAAAAAGTCTAGATGGACTTTCAAGATCTGGTGCTTTACTTGGAAAGAAGATTGATGAATTTCTATAAAATTGAGTTTGATAGTTTGTATTATAGGGAAGGAAATTAAGCATCAAGTGTTGGTGATAGGGAGGATAGCTGATTGGACACGCTTACTCCAGAATGTAAGTACTGTGCTTTAAGTGGATATTATCCATAGTGGATGAAGTTCATTTACAAACAAAAAAAATAAATAGTATTTATCCTTGAATAAGAGAAAACATATATGATATTAACTATACATAGTTCAAGAGTTATTCTGTGCAAACTGTCACTGAAATTAACATCTAGTGCTAGAGATAGATCGAGGTATGTAGAGTATCCATTTTAAAATACTTAATGCTGCACTGAGTCATGGCTCGATGAATGCTAACGGAAGCAATGATTCATAAATTATTAGTTTATGTTATTCTTTTTACCCTTTATTTATACAACTGTAGCTTAAAATTACTATTTATCCAAATTATGGTAACAGCTAGGCATTGCTCTAAGAATCTGTGCACTGTTATGCTATCTGTTGTATCAGATGTAGTTAAAAATTAGATTAATTGCACCAAAGACTAAAGCATAAAATTACATATATATAGTATGTGAGTTAAACAAACAAGAGGGAAGAAGATAAGGGAGCAGTGAAACAAACATGATCAGCATAATCAGTTCCATCTTTTTTATCCCAGCTCTCTAGGCTTTGCATAGTAAGCCTCACAGAAGAGGCGAGTAGACAATTAGAAAAGGGTGATTATGGATTACTGATATTGAAAGGAAGGAGAAGCAGAAGGACACCTGGACATAGTGGAGATAGAGACTGGACACTTGACACGGCAAGAAGGAGGACTGGTAGGTTGATACAAAACAATGTACTAGTTGTTAAACTGTTGTTTGATGAAGAAAAGATGCTCATGGAAAGCAGCTGGATTTTGAAGGACAAGTTACCAGAAGAAGATGTTCACTTCACCTCATCTTTGCTGTTTATATGGTAGGTTGGTTTGAGCTGGACAACCATCTCCAGGATGCAACTTATCTTCTCTAAAAATAGGATTCTAAGATGGATGAAATCAATCACCATTTGCAGGCACCTGTCTCCAGTGACAATGGAAACAGCCAAAATGATCTCATGTACAACTTCTAGGTATGATGAGTAGGTGAGGTAAATCCCACTCTAGATGAATTTCCAGAATTAGTCTGTTGATCATTGTGTTCATAAATCTTGTATTTGGACACATCTTTATCTGTCCTATTTGATACTTGGATTTCGTTTGTACAACTGAGGAAGTAAAATCCTATAATTCTGAGATCACTGAATTTGTGTGTGATATGAAGGTGAAGTAAAGAATTGTCACACATGGCCATGGGCCTGTGAGGCAGCCCAGGGTCTATGTGTCCATTCTTTGCTGCTAGAAGTATCAGGGTTACAAACCTATTAATAAAGTTATCTTTTATTTGGAGTTACTGTTCCTCACTCATATGAATTTCTTCCTTCCAAACCTTTGTTTGCTTAAATAAGAAATAGTAGGAAATTCATATTGATTTCAAAAAATGATCTTTTACCTCTAAGATAAACACATTCTATTTCAAAGTAACTGAGTGATTCTTATAGAAACCCAATTATATTTCAGAGCAAGAGCCACAACATGAGAAAAGTACTACTCTTAATATGTTCTGCTTAGGTAAAATAAACTTTTTCTAAACAACGTACTGCTTGGGATTGGGGCTGAAAGTAGAAATAACTATTGGGGAACCAATAGAACTAATTAATAGCAGGGGACTTCTTCAGTCCAGGCTAGGACAAGACAGTTTGAATAGTGACCTGCTAGGCTGTGTCTGTAATATAACAATTACTTAGGGATCACCATCTGAGATGGAAGACAAGTGGCATCAAAAGACTGTCATTAATTTAAACCCTTTTCCCAACCAAAATCAGAATAATCTGTACTGGATTTCACTTGCTTGTGGTGAACCCTGAGTGTGGTCCAGATGTTGTGTGTGGGAATGCTAGTTTGCCTTGGGTGGAAACCACACACGGGTGTGTGCAAGTCGTGCAGCAGCATGAATCAGGTGTGAGTGCTTAAGCTGAGTCTGGGCTGGGTTTAATTTAATAATATAGGTACAGCCAAACAGGCAAGTTCCACGAGAGGCAGCTAAGTTACTGAGTTATGAAGGGGTTATGAGTCAATTCACAGCTTGTGAGCTCAGGTGAAGTAGCAAGGAAAGAAAATAGGGACTTTATAATTCAGTTAGAATGTGGCCCAACTGCCACCTAGCCACGTAGGAAGCTTGCATAAAATAGAGTCTTCATGAAATGAAAATAATCTTCCCAAGGGTTGTTTTTGTTCAGTGTCTTCCCTTTCTTCTCAGGCAGTGAGGAAAACTTTTGTCTTTCTCATCTGGAGGCTCTTGATTTGACTGCAGGGTGACTGTGAACTTGGCAATGGAGTTGTGAGATCTTTGAAGAAAGATCAGTCCACTTGATTTTTGCCCTTCTCTGTGCCAGAAATTGTATTAATAAAATTAGTTTCATTCAGGCTGTACCCTGTATCCATAATAAAGATTTTGTGTCCACTATAAAACTGAACTGTAAGATCTGCAATGCCAAGTGTCACGTAAGAGGTGGGTAGTGCTGGTATCAGAGGAAACAGTGGTATTGGAAGGCAGGATAACAATTCATTGTCATTATCTGCTTTAAATGTACTGATAAAATTTTATAACATTCACAGGGACTTAACACACACGATAATGTAAGAATATGGCCCCTGGAGCTGTGCAGAAAGAAGAGAGAACATATATCTCCTGCACGCTGACAGAGATACTTAATCTGGCTGCTTAACATTCAAAAAGTTAAGGAGGTTTTCCAGTCGAGTCTTAAGACTAAAGAAAAACATCCTGAAGCAAAAATAAGAATGCAATGGTGAATTAGCCACTACATTGACCATTATTAAAATAACTGCAAGACATTTAACAAACTGGAAGGCAAATTCACATTTACACCAAGATACTTGGAACAGCTCTGACAACGTAATGTCAAGGTCATTTTTGAGTGCCTGAAAAGGCATCACTGTAATCAGTTCCAGGAACCTGATTCTGGCTGTCAATTCTCAGCCTACAGAGAAATATTGATGTCAATGGGTGTTTTCATCGAGGCCCAAACTAAGGTTCCAGGTTATCTAGCAGATCTGTTATAGACTCTGCAAGCTGAAGGTAAGGCACATGACATGCAGAGGAATGTCATTCTGATTTCATGCTTCTTTGATGGTATGGTGAGGAAAGGTGCCTTCCATGGGGCTGTATGAACATGCAATAAACAAAGTTTAGTAGAAATTTATTCACGTGTAGAACAGAGGAGGGCTACCCACAACATTGTACAGGTGCTTTGCTGTGTCAGGGCTTTCAACAAACATGAAACATAACTTTCAAAAAGCACATCTACCCAGCTGCATGCTCTTGATCTGCATTTTCATTTTCCAATACAAGTGTTATTTTTGCACAGATTCATTTTCGGAAAGTCAGGCGTGTATATGAAATGTGATGTTTCTTGAAATTGCTAACATAAGTTCTTTTACCTCTTCTGTATCACTCTGGGAATTTAGATTGACTTACAGGGGCAGGGATTGTTTATTACTACATGACTTTCTAATACCAAGGAGAAAGAAGCTCAGTCTCAATTAAGCTCTTTGGACTAGACCAGAATACATATTTTAAAAAAATAGGAAGACCTCCCAAGCTCAGGACTTCAGACAGTTCTATACTGCAATGTGGTCAGAGTCACAGCCATAGAGAGGGACCTGTAGTACTGGGTGCAGTATAACAGAATCTTAAAAAGTGGGTGCTGCCTGATAAAGGCCAAAGCTTATAAGGAGCTATGTTCTCTCTGACAGTTTCTTATCAAGTTTCCTTACATAAGCAAATTGCATCTTTGATTCAAAGACTGATCATGAACTGATCTGTGGTGAAGGTAGAGAGTGCCAGTCTTGTGTTAGCATGAGAGTGTGCTTTGATCCAACTTTACTGCTGTGTGTAACAGAAAGCTCTGTCCTAACTAGGTCAAAGACAGTCAGCCCTGCATATTGGTTCACAGTCTTGGCTTAAAGGGACGGCATCTTATGACATTCAGGAGGATTATTTGAAGGGCAACATTTAAAGCTACATTAAATCAATAATAAATCACTGGAAGAGATTTGAAGTTCAGAGCCCTCAAAGAACATGTTAAAAGTTCAGAATGGTGAAAACAAGACTAGCTGAATGAAGATAAGCTCATTTCCAATTTTCTTTTTTTCTACCTGTGAACTATTTGTGACGTGGAGGATTTGTAACATAAGACTAAAATCTCCTTTAGGCAATGATTTGCACCTTGCATACCAATAGGTTGCTTACAGTTTACAGTGTTGACACGCAGTATGTTCTGTCCTTATCCCTGGCATCAGATGATGTGCTGAAATGTGACATGCAGGCTCTGAAAGTTAGCTGGAAGGCTAGGATTCCCATCAAGCAGAGAGGTTATAGGAGGAAACCAGACAGAAGTTCTGCAGATTAATCACAGGTGTAACTGAACTAAAACCCTCAGAAGCAGTGATGGTCCATTTTTGGTTCTGTGCTTTTTAGAAAATAGGCAAGACAAGAGTAAGGCTGCTGCTTGTGCTCATGTCATTGCACTTTAATACCACTTCTATAGGAGTTTATATGGCATTAAAAATAGGTCAGTCATCTTTTCAATGATGTGACACAGATGGGAACCCTACCTGAAAGATCTCAGTATCTGAGAATACTTTTCAACAAAGGATGTGGGCTACATGTTATTATCCTTGAATATTACTTGAGAAACTCCACATGTTTTCAAGGTTTCCTCAGATTACTGTGCAGTCTGATGATGACTTTCTCAGTAGACATTTGCCCATTGATCAGCAGCCTCAGTACAATAGTGCCAGAGACATAAGTTTAAAATTAAAGTAGAAAAAGTATCCTGCCTGAAGCTGTAATAATTGGGGTACAAAGATGGAATGTGACCAGTGCTGTAAATGAAAATGGGACTTTAATAGATTAAAACACAGAAGACTGAGGACCAGTTTTGTAAGCACATAGGCAAGAGCTGCTAACTCCAAAAAATGGAGAAAGAAAGCCCCTGTGGCATTCTGGCTAGTGTTGTGAATTTGATGCTGGTGGATGTTCAGGGTACACGTTCAAAACAGGCTCCTGCAATACTGAAGAGAAAATGAGAAAATGAGAAAATGACCCTAAGATAGTGATATTAGAGCAGGGTCCACAGTGTCATTTAGGTGTGTTTTCCCAGACTTGGGTGCTTGGCTGAATCAGTACATCCACATCTACGTTTGTGGAAGACAATGGATTCAGAGTCTCCAAGTACTTTTTTTTTCTGGATTCCTGGAGTCTGCAGTACTTGGTACTGGTGTTAAGGATATAAACTCAAGAGAAATTCAGCAACAGTTTTCTTACAGTGCCTCATTTAACATAATTTCCAGGTACCTGAATTGCCATGGATTATGGAGCTGTTTTCTCTCCTAACTCTGGTAAATGATGGAGTTGAGACTGGAAGCTCTTCTGAAAACCAGAGAGTTCTTCCTGAGTTGTCTTCAGTGTTAGGACACTGCTTCAATAAACAGCCAGCTCTATCCTTTCTTAGTTTCTTAGATGGTTTCTCTCTGTAATATTTCCTTTGAAATATGCTCCCTGAAGAGGCTGCCTTTCTTTTCCTTTGCTAATAAAGTTTGATGTTTTCTCTAGGAAGAAGAGCATATTGGTTATCAGCAAGTATTGAATTTCTTACAGATTTTTGTTTTCTTGCTACAATTTGCAGATTTTGTTGTTACAATGAAAGACTGAATTAATTGATTTCTTTACAATGTTCCAATGGGTCTCTGTTTAGCTTAGCTGTTACACAAAATGGAGTAACAATTCGATTTGCAGCTAAGACTTTCTGAGTAGTTTCTTTTTCAGGTGTATTTTCTTCCATAAAATCAATTTGAAGACTTTTAAAACAGTGGTCTCTTCTTGAAGGGTGTAGTAGAATGATATTCTGAACTTGATTCTGTGCAAAATATGTAGACATTTCACTTACTATATGTGAAGAGTCCTGTTGGTTTAAACTACTCAGCTGTATCCAGCCCCTGAAGAATTCAACCCCACATACCTGGACTAGGAGACTGTGCAGGTTATGGGCATGACTGAAGGGCTGGGTTTTACCAATGTTTTTTAAGTTACAGAATGTCACAAATGTGTCTTCTTCAGCCTTCCTGCATAGCTCTACCAGTAACTGAAACACTTCAGTCAAGAGATATTGCCACTTAAAACAACATCTTTTCATGTGAGACTGTTACATTTTTTTTTAAAGGAAAATTTAAAAATTGCAATATGCCTTTAGATTGTTAAATATTTTTCCTTGGTTTTTGGAATGACAAAAATGATTTTCAACTGCAAAAGAGAAAAAAAATTATTGATTTAAGTTAAAAATTTTCCAATGCAAGTTAAAACACTTTGAACAGTAACACTTTGAACAGTTATGGGTGTGGTAGAGAAAGGGGTCTTGACATTTTTACATGTCTATTTTCTGTGCCTTATGGAACTGCAGAGCCAGGTGAAGGCAGGGGAATTTTGGTTAGGTGGAGCCTTAAAGCTAGTGTCTGGGATTGGAGGCAGTGCTGAAGCACGAGGTTTGAAATAGTCTCTCCAGATTCTGCAGGGCACAGAAGGAAAACTGATGTGAGGTATGTCTGTTGCATTCTTCATGAATCCATCACTTACTGATAGTCAGAAAAGAATGTTTTGAATGGAAAATTTCAACCATCTCTTATATTACACTTATCCTATCTCACAGACAGGGATTGGCAACAAGGCTGTGACAAAGAAACAGCATTCGCACTAGAGTATAGCTATTCAGATTTAATTGTACTCGGAAAAGACTTACGGCCTATTTTACAAATTCTTATATTGTCAGATTTACTGTGCTACCTATGTCTGAGTGTTTTGAGGTGATTGCACAGTGATAATGCAAATGTTTATATCTTGTAATATTGCCAAAGTAGTTACAGAAACATAAGGCAAACACACCCTCAAAAGATCAAAGAGGACTGGCATTGCATGTCCATCTTTCTGATTTTAGTAAATGTCTCAATGCAGAAGTGAAACACAATCATCTTTCAAAGACAGAAAGAGAACCTGACAGAAATGTAACTGCCCTAACCACAAAGCAGATGTAGCAGTTGTTTAACCAAATTAGAGGCTTACACTAGTGAAGTCCATACAGGAGTTTGGCAAGTTGTCTAGGAGATACATTTTAAATGGATTAAGAGCAGAAACAGAATGCTTCCAATGCACTTAACTCAGACCAAAATGTGTGAGAAACCCATCCCAAAATACTTGAATTGTTTTTGCATTGGCATAGTGCACTATTTTGCAGTTCAGAAATGGCATATGCTCTTACACAACTGGTGTGCCCTAGAGGTACTGTACTGGGTAATGAAGCTAGGCACTGATTTGTAAAAAAATCTGTCTTTTGCTGTTTCAAGGCCTGAATTTGGTGACCTGAAAAAAAAAGAGCAACACCAATTTGCTTTCCAACGTAGCAGACAGTGAGCCTCCTGTTGGGGGTGGGATACTTTTTATAATTTTAATATTTTTAAAGCTGCCTGTTAAGCACTTTGTAAATATATGTTTAAGAATTAAAGTAGGAGTAGAGCCTCACATGTTGAGCAGTGAAGCTTTCAATACTTATTGAGAGAATCTACATGGAGAAGTGTCAGGATACTGCATGTTTCTTCAAAAAGCAACCAATCCAGGCCCAAAGAGAAGGTAAGGCTTTCTGGAAGTTCAACCTAGAACTGTTATTTTCAGCATAAAAACAGGTCTTTATTTGCACTACCAGCTTTGTACTTTGCCAAGATATTTGTGACATCATCACACAAAAGCGGAGGGCTAGAAGTGATTTTGGTGTTGGGACCAGAATATCTAGTATTCTTTATGTATTTTATTCTACTTTATTTAATCTTTTTAGAAATATTCCAGATATCACATTTTCCCTGGGGATCCCTTTGTGTAGCAGGACTAATGCACTGAATATTCAAGGCCAATTTCTACAAAACTTTTGCATGGGGGAACAATAATGCTTGCTAGAATTGTCCATGTCCTTTCAAGCGTGAACCTAATTTAGGCAAATTTTCAGTGACTTTTCTCTCATCACATATCCAAATCTGTCAAGTCAGCTGATCTGTGGGTGAGACTTGCTCAGTCGCTTCACTCTCATTATCAGTGATTTTCATGTGCCTTCATTTGAGACACTACAGGGAAAATCTTTCTTGCTCTCACATGCCTGTTTTGATTTGTGGCATCATAGCTGCAAGTGAGAAACCACGCACCCTACCTGGAGTCCCAGCTCAATGGTGCACAGGTAAGATGCATGTTCCCAGCTGTGACTTACTTTTGTGGCATCTTCCTGGTCCCATAACCCTGATTCTCAGAATTCATCCTCCCATCAAAAGCCCCTATATGTCAGTCTCTTGTGTTGGGGATGGAGGTCGAAGGAAGTTTTTTGATAACCCTATAACAGAATGACTGCATAACAGAATGATATGGGGTTGGAAGGGACCTCTGGAGATCATCTAGTCCAACTTCCCTGCCAGAGCAGGTCCACCGAGAGCAGGTTGCACAGGAACCTGTCCAGGTGGGTTTTGAATGTCTCCAGAGATGGAGATTTCACTACCTCTCTGGGCAGCCTGTTCCAGGGCTCTGCCACTCTCAAAGGAAAGAAGTTCCTCCTTGTGTTTAGATGGAACTTCCTATGTTCAAGTTTGTGCTCATTACCTCTCACTGGGGACATAACCCTGTCTTGATGCCACAGTCTCCCCTTTGATGGACAGATGACACTAGGACTGTGTGTAGAATTGGCTGGGTTTGAAGAGCATGCTGAACATATAACATATGTGAAAGATGTCTAAAGGGTTTAGCCTGGGTAGACACTAGTCCACTTCATTAAATCCACACAATCCCACACAAAGACACTTCCAGTGTGGGAGAAGTGGAACATCAGAAAAATGGAAGTGCTGAAGATATGAGGTGACACAGAAAGCTGAATCAAAAATCTGAAGACCAGCTTGTGCTCAATAATTTTACCTTGTGATGTCAGTTTCTGCTTTTGATGAGAACTCGAAGTTACCCCAGACTTAAAAAGAAAATGGAAACTTTACTCAGTGAGTCAGCACTCTTTTCTTCTTTTCCTGACCACCACCTATGTGGGTTACACCACATACCTCATGAACACCTCTGAATAGAAACTTCCACCCATCAGCGAGCCAATGAACAACTGTAAATTCAGGAACAGCTCACATAAGCAGTTGATGTTTTGTCTCATTTAGTTTATACATTGCTGGATAAAGTGTATTTTTCACAACTTTAAAAAATGCTCTTGAATGGGATATACATATGAATATCTGTGCATTGCTACACACAATATGGAAATAAAAATTCACACATAGAAACAGAAATATATAGCCACATAGAGTTCCTTTTAACTGAAAAATTCATTAAAATTTCAGAAAGTTAGAACTTCTTTTTTGGATTTGACTGGACACTCTTCAGTTTAAAGCTTTAGTTCAATAGAAGACAGAAGTGGCCCTTCCAACTCAAACTCAAACTCCTAAACTTTGTACAACTAAGCACTGCAGATTGCTGAATGAGTGAAAGGTTGCAGATTTGCCTATCTCTGTGAGATAATGAAACCTCAAAATAGTGCTTGTAAAATAACAGCTTGCTAGCTGTTTATGAGATACATAAATTACCACTCATGGTTTATTCTGCAGATTAGCAGATTCTGCACATTATTCATTTTAGTTTTTGCTAGGAGGCCTGTAAGAATTCAGTGCATTAGACAAGCAAGGAATATATTTACTGCATCACTAACCTGGTGTTTCTGTTTTCAAAACCTTCCTACAGTGCAAAGTCCAAATTTTGAGGAAGCCCCGCATATGCTGAAACTGAAGCAGTGGGATCTTGACTTTCAGTATTCCTATGTGTGATGAACCATAACTCTACAACCATTTTTGTGCCAGTCATTAGGCATTTAGCATGAGTCTTTCTGAGTAAGCATTATGAACAGGTCACCTAGGTAGGAAATCAGCTAAGGCACAAGGTTTTCTAGAGCATGTTATACCACATGACTGCTGAGGATGATCTCTCTGGGAGCACCACAGCAAGCAGGCAGGGAACTGCTAATGGTAGACATGAGCCTGCTGTCTCTTACCATTTTGTTTAGTTACAGGGAAGTGCAATGTTCTCTATTAAGGAACCCATATTGTATCCAGTATTAATGCCTGGACTGAGAATCATCTAATGCAGTTCTAACATCTTCCTACTTCCTTTCTTAACATTTTTGTTGTTGTTTTGGGGTGGTTTTTTTGTTGATAGTTTATTTTCTTTTTTTTTTTTTCTTGCAAAAGGAAATTAGGAATTAGCAGAGCTCATAGCTATGTGCATGTGTCTTGTTCTTCATCTTACAGCAGGAAGAGTCGTAGAGAATGATGAACGTATTGGTTATGAAGATGAAAGATCAGTTCAATTCTATAAACAGATGCCTGTTTATAGAGTATCTTAGACAACTACATGAGATTTATGGGCAAGGCAGAATGTCTGTGCCATCCTGGAGCAGTGGCTGGAGAATGGGACGGATAACAAGGGGAACCTCAAAAGGCCATAAAGGGACATGTTTAGGCACGCTGGCCCTGAAGCCTCTACTGCCTGAGCTCTGGGGTTTTCCTAGCTGTCTGAAATCAGTACTGTGTGGGTAAGAGCATTCAAACTAGTTGTAATGACGCGAGGGCTGTTTAACAATGAGCAGTCACTGCTCTGACATTAGTACACTGAACCCCCCTGAAAAATAGGTAATTGAAGATGCATGAACTAAATGAGTTCTCTAAGTGCCTGGTTTTAGAACACCTTGATAATTGAGGGAAATTCAGACACTATTGTGTTCTAAAAATCATTCCCTAATAGCTAAATGTCAATTGGGTGAATGTTAATACTAAAACCTTTGGCTCCTATTTTTGTATTCAGAGATATGGACTATCCTTCTTATATAGCTTTAACATTTCTTCTGAAAATGCCTAAACTTCAAACATTCCTAAAGCATCTGCAGAACCAGGAATTGCTGTACTCAATGATAATGTATTTTTTATATTACTATATAGGCTATGATTTCCTTTCCTAAGTTTCCAACCACTTTGTTCTGTGAGATCTGACTGATAAATAATAGCTATTTTCCTTCCACTGACATGATAGCTTGTAAGTGATTTTGATGTTGAGAAACAATCTTACCTCTTCTAGCCCTAGAAATTTGCAAGCCTCCAAATCCCAACTGTTTTCCCTACACTATGCTAAAAACAAGAAGTAAAGAAGAGAATTTTGATGATAATGTATGCACTACTCTAATTGTTTCTTTCATCTGGACTGAGATTAAGAAACTAAATACCGGGATAATATAGCAGGACATAAATGATGATTTTTTTTTTTTTTCTTTTTCACTTTTGAGCCAGATTTTCAAAGGGCTTATTTTACTAGAGTTTGGCTATTTCATGTAAAGTAGCACAAATAAATTACTTTTTGTTTCTGCGGAATCTTTTTGAAATTGCACATAAAAGGTTCAGCTGTCTCAAGTTTTATCAGTGGCATGAGCTTTCCATTCCTGGGGCTGTCAGGCCCCAGCCCTGCTGCAGCAGGGCTAGTCTCTAGCTCTCCACAGGCTTGCCCTGCCTGGCCATGGCCCTGAGGAACTGGTCCCCGCTGTGGTTTGGCTAGTCCCCAACCCCAGGGAGGCACACAACGTATGGGGTTGGGATTGCCGTGTTGCCCCCGCATGTCAACCAGGAGCCAGAAGAGGCAGAAATTGCCCTGGCTCATGGGCTTCATGCTTAGAGTAGGGTTAGGGCTGGGGTTAGCATTAGATTAGGATCAGGGTAATTTCTTAGCCTTGGTGTATTGCTCAGCAAAAATGTTTTGTGACATGGGCAGGTAAACAGCTGTAACATGGCATTCTGAAACTGGGGAAATACACAAGGAAGTTAAAGGCAGAACTGTCTGGTGAGCTTGTACAGCAATTACATTTATTTTTGATGGTTGGACCCGATGATCGAAAAGGTCCCTTCCAACCTAGACAATTCTATGATTCTATGATTCTATTTTGCAAATGTTGCAGGCTTTGAAATCACAGATTTTCTCCCCCAGAGGGGTCCTAGGGTTTGGTTGCCAGAGTTGGGGAGACTATATTTATGAGCAGATGACACCAACAAGAAGACAGTGACTATATGATCTATCCTGACACTGCAGTGTGAGCGTGTTCCCTTTAAAACACTCTTCTGAGAAAATGTGGTGACTGACCAAAAGTTTTACTTATTTAGTGTTAATGAAAAAAGGCTTTGGACATGCACAACTGGGTTTGGAGCCCAGCAGCTTGGAAAACTGCATGCTCTTCTGTGGGATCACTTTTAACCCTAATGTCTGAAAGTCTCCTGTAAGCAGCATCTCCTGATAAAACTATTTCTCTGGTGACAGTGACAGTCCCAGTCTCTTTTGGACTGCAGTTGATGACTTCCGGCTCTGATGGATATGGTCCTCTCTGTTACAGCTCTTCTAGTCTTCATGCCAAACGAATGTTGGTCTTTTCTGTGAGGCAGAACGGGTCTTTCTCCATTCCTACATCCCTGCCCTATGTTTCCATCCTGAACAAATGAAATTACATACAGCTGTGTCTGAATTCACTCATTTCATGGTCTGTTTAGCCATAATGAGAAAAAAATCATCATACTGTCATCTGGCATTGAGTGTATTGCACCTTGGAGCTTTTGGTTCAAGCAAGGTTTTTACAATCTTCCTTTTAGAAGTTATAATGGGACTGCTTATCTCCTTGAATGGTGAGAAAAGTAGAACAATGACTTCTAGTTTCCTTCTGCATGAGAGCTTAGCTTGAAGGAGAGTCATTATGGGGGGTCGGACTAGGGTCTTTGAAGGTCCCTTCCAGCCCAGATGATTCTATGATTCTATGATTGAGAGTGTGAGGCCTAGGACTCACTGTCATTACTCTTTGAGACAATTCAAAATAGGAGCCTACCCTTATCATTAGTCTGTAGTGCAGGAACTGAGTTGAGAGTGAGGGAAGAAATTTACTAGTCTTCTGTACCAGTCATCTGGTAGCTTGGAGATTATGGCACTTGCTGAGGTAGAAGAATACAGGGTCTCATGGCCTTGGTTTAAAGGCTGCACCTGGGTTTTTTGTATCACTGAGTATTTCTAGGCCTAGCCAATACTTGGAGCAAGTATTGACAGATTTTTGCTGGTTAATATGCTGCAGGTTGCTCTTTTGATGCATGTTGGAATGGTTAAGCATTGCAACCTTTTCAGAGAGGTGAAAGATATTTTTACATTTCTGCTATTCTGAAAAATGCAATAATTTTATCAGAGCTGTTCTAGGATTAATGGCTTACTTGCAGGCATTTCAATTTGCAAAATAAAAAACATCTCACTAATGAAAATGAGCAAAGCACGAAAAGGACTGGATGAAAAATCCCAAACAAACAGAGCTCTGGACGCTGATATTAAAAGGAACAAAGAGAGAGAAGTAATGAATAGCTAATGCAATTGTTTTGGAAAATGTTTTTTAAAAGAAACTTGCAATGTGAGGAAAAGGTTTATTCCTCATTTTTTCTTTGTTGACTGCTTAGAGGCAGAGGTATAGGGAAGAGAAGCAAAGAAATGAAAACTCATAAATGCGCATGCATTTGTCCAGAGGGAATCCTTTAAAAGCTACTACAACATCTATCTAGCCAAACTGTGACATAGCATTCGTTTCTGTCATGTTTGAATCCCACACATTTATTACAGAAATAATTGTCAGAATTTATTGTCAGAAAACAATTAGGAGATGGAAATCGTCAGATGTAGGATCCAAGTCCTTTAGTTCAGGACTAACCTTTCTCACATGTTAAGAAACTACAGGGAGAAAGTAACATGGTAGACAGCAGGGAAACTCCTAACCTCATTGCCCTCCTATAAGCAGTGCTTGGCTAAATCCAGGTTAGTGACATCACATCTAGTTTTGAAAATTTACTTTTAGTGACCACATTATTTTCTTCAAAAATTGTTATTCTATTACAGGTGATTTGTATGGATTATGATTTTTCTGATGTACCTGAACAATGAAAAAGAGGCAAGAAGGGATATGGTTGTTCATCTAATCAATTTAGGTGTCTAGAAGTAGTGTGCTTCAACTAAACAACCTCTATAGCTATTTTAGAGTGATGAGCATTTTCAGAGGGATATTCACCCCATGGTTTTTGGGCCTTTGCTTCTCTCCGCTAACTAGACACAAAACTTAGATGACCATCCTATACTAGATGTACAAGATGGAATGAAATGAATCCAGTCCTTTGTTAAAACTAGATTAAGTAAGTTAGAAACTGTAGGTGTTGCACTTTGTGAAAATATGTCTTAGTGTCATTTGATTTTCAGTTAAATTAAGATATCTGGAAGAGTATCTACTCAGCAGTCTAAGCAGCAGACTACACGACTTCTCTGATGTAGAGTAGGGCACTAATAGATGTGGGAGTCCTGTCCTGAACCCAAGTCTCAGACCTGTGTCTCATTTCCTGAGCCATGCAGAATTGTTGCCATTACACTAGCATGAACAGTAGGACAAATCTTAATTCACAAAGATATATAGCCAAGAGTTGTATGTCAGGTAATTCACAGGTAAAGATCTTTTCTCTAAAACTCAAAAGCAGCTTGACTGATATTTACTTGAAGGATTTTTGTAACACTTTCCAGATTCTCTACCACCAAAAGGGGACAGAGTAGGCAACAATGGAAGTTGAAAATGTAAAGTAATAGTTAATATTTCGATTCTGCATAGAGGGTGCAGACGCTCAGGTCCTGCTGAGCCAGATAGCTGTGCAAATTTTAGTTCCATAGAATGGGGAATGGGTAACAGGCAGGAGTAGAAGTTCTTTTGTACTTTGTATAATGGGAAGTGAGGTCAGACCCAAGTACATAAATTTTTGACTACTTTGCTGTTACTATTTTTTAACACAGTAATGTTTTAATACTCTGGTCACATAAAACCCATTTTAATCATTTAATATGTTATAATTTTTTTTTTACAGTCAGATGTTCTATTGCATTTCATACAACCATATTGCATATATGAGTAATTCTGTGAAAGAGCAGGGCATCTCTTATTGGATCACAGAAAAAAACACTAGCCAAGCAAAGAGAATTAAAAACATCATAAAAATTATTAATGGCATTATTAATAGCCAGGTCCTTGTCACAACACATTATAACATTTCCTTTGGAAACATTACAATGTGTCTTGGGGAATGAACAAGATGACCTAATAGATCTTTTCTATCTCTTTTCTCACATAATCATGTCAATCAGCACTATAGAGTCATAGTAATTTATAGCACCCATTGCTTCCAGACTACATTATCGGAACCGAGTCCTGCTACATAGATATAAAAACTGCAACTGCAACATCAATGTGTTTGTTTCTCCTGGAGGCATTGTCAGCAGAGTTGCAATAAAGGTGAGGACCTGTTTTATCAAATATTAATGGCAGAAATGGTTGGCCTAACCTTGCCTTAAGGGTTCAGGTGACACAGAAATATATTTCTAGTGGACTTCGTGACTCTTCAAAGCTGTGCAAAGAAGACAGAAAGGTGCACACTATGGATATTTCCTATGTGTCAGGATTCCTAGGCTAATCACCTTTCCTGGGTGTAAATAAAGAACTAACACATGAAAAAATATAGCTAGCATTTATCTTAATGGTTATAATTTGGAAATAGTACTTTTCTTAGCAGATATTGCATTTTAAAGTATATATCTGTGGTTATTCCAGTATATAAATTGGCTATTTAAAATTTCATTGTACTGTTTAAATGTTAACTGTAAGTCATAATTTTAAGTTCATTTAAATTCATCAGTATTTAAAAAACAACAACCATAAAGATCTTTACTCATTCGATTGAAATTAATTTGAATGTAATTTTTAACAAAATGTATATTATTTAGATTCCTGCAGTCTTTTCAAGTCAGTTATTTTTTTTTAAATATGGAATTTGTTCTTCCACACCTGTTTCAATTAAGAATGGACAAAAAAATTCTTTGCATTTTAAGGGCTTGAGAAAACTGACTTAAGGAGAGAAGACTACACTTTTCTCAAGTACAGCAGATATAGATATACTTTCCTATAATAAACAATATTTGATCCACTGTAGTAACTGGAGAAATTATTCCAATTTCAACAATCTGGACAGAATTGGGTCTTCCAGTGTTCACATTAGCACCTGCTAATCATTAAAATTCAAACTATTTAATTGCAGCATACTTGAAATACGCCTAATAGATTTTGTTATGCAGTAAATGGCTATGCTATCTTATGACTTTGTACCAAAAAAAAAAAAAAACCAGTCAGAAAATTATTTCCATGGTTTGAGGCATGTGAGATCACAGAGAAAACTGTGCCCTTTTTTAAACAAACAGTATGTTTTCTCAGTTGAAAAAGGAGGAAATGTCTTGCTTGTAATAAAGAGAGCTTTTCTTCCACAAAACTGGATCATTTCAGACATGGATGAGTCCTAAAAAACATGTTCCATTTGCTGTCAGAATTAAATGATGAATATGACTGAATATGGATTGTATTAGGGTACAGGTTTTTTAGTCCTTCACAGTCACCTTGTCTCTTTCTCTATTTTCATATGTTTAACAACAAGAAAATTCTAGAGTTTTATTCTTAGAAGCCATACAAGAATGACCTTTATGGCCTATTTGCATGCTGTATGTATCATGCATGTATGATAGTCCAAGAAAAAACACTACAAAATATCTTGTATGTAACCTACATTATGGCAATGACTTTCTTGGTCTTTGAAGGATCGCATCTTGGATGACTGAAAGTACAGAAATCCTATTCAGGCTAGTGTAGTGTACCAGTGTACCAGTTTAGCACAAGGCCACTGGGTCCCTTATGTGTTGCTTGGTCCTGACCTAATGGAACTAGAAAAGTCAAAGGATAATAGTGGCACAAGGACAACAAATCATAGTAGATTTAAACCAGAAATTAAGAGACTTCTGACTATCACAGCAAAAATGAGTTTGATGCATTACAGCCAGACTCTAAACTCTAGTGCCTAAAATGGGATTCACTGAAAAGTAGGTGCCTTAGTTGCAGTAGTCCACCTTCCAGCAACTGCCTGGCTCAGAGGTGTGCAAATTCATTTCCACCACAAATGCTCATCTGTGCCCAAACTTATGTAGGTATGTTTTTAGTCCATGAAACCAAGCACCAAACTGTTGCTTTTACTCTACTGCAGTTGAGTGAGAACTCATAAGGGTATCTAATGGATCAGACACTAAAGTTCTTCAGGTGAAATAAAACCCCCCAGAAAACTGTATGAGATTTTCAGAGGGGTCTTTGTACCTAACTCTCTTTTATTTCAAAGTTGAGAAAGAACCCATAAAGCATCATTTTGATGCTACATACTTTTACAAATCTGACCCCTTGGCTCTTTCAAATGTCTTGTTCATTGTCTATTAACATTTGAAACTGTAAATATCTTTTACATTTAAATCTTACTTGACATCACTTATTCAGCAAGAAATCAACCCTGAAATGTGATGACTGTTAAAATGATACCTCTGACTCATTTGATGTCATGGTCTGTTGGTTGAAAATATTGGTCATCTTTCATTAGTACTAAATTTCTGTTCAGATACCTATTTGCTGTCTATGTCTGTAGAACATTTTGCATGGTGTCTATTTGTATCTTTGATAAAAGTTTATTACTCTTTGTACGAAACTAGCTATACTAATGCTTGGATAATGATAATATTTGAAATACATTTAAACCTCTGTTTTAATAATATACAATAATATATAAGAAATTGATTTTTAAAGCTGCCATCAATTAACTCTGACACCTCTAAGTTAAATTTCTGTACTCTTTTGTTGCTTTTAGGCAATTCTTCACTTGCCAGGTTTGGTATCAGTCATAGAAAGCTGTATTGAGTCACTACTCATTTGAGTGTTAAAATTCAATTTGCAGTTGCACAGATGTTCTGAGATCCTTTGAATTTAATGAGGATGACTCACACAGATGAGTAAAGAGGATGGACTTTGAGTCCTCTAGTGCTTTCTGAGATCAATGCATTCCAGATGAAAATCATTCAGCTCGATCCATGCTATCATCCTGTACTGCCCATTATCTTTGTCCTCTTTCCTTGTCTTGCTGTTTAAAATAGGTGTATTTTGAAATGAACAGGTGTTAGTGACCATTACCTGACTTCTAATGATGACAAGACATTTTCTGCCTTATTTCTACATAATCTTTGTGTCATAATGGCTTGTGTCAGTCCTTGAAAAGATTTTCTTTTAAATTATTCTTTACATAGAAGAATATATTACACATAGAAGTATATTATGTCTGTGATGCTATTAGTAAAATTACACTATTTTCAAAATTAGAGTTAATAATTTTATTTTTCCAAAAGAATAATTTGAAATAGCTATAAGTAAATCCTGTTTATGCATATGAATTTGAAAGAGTGCAAAATATTAAGATAAACACATACAATCCACATTGTTGTTGTAGTCCCTCATGGATCTGTGAGTATCTGTGAAATACCACCACACAATCAAGAATGCTATTGCTAAATATGAGTTATGGGAAGAAGCTGAGAAATTACATCACAATGATTTACACAATCAAAGACTTAAAAACTTGGTATTTGGAAATCAGAAGAATAAAGGAAGATACACTAAAGTTTATCAAATTACATGAAATGATAAATTTTTAAAGAAGTTGGATCGGGACTTCCTGTCTTCCCATCAAAGTATGGAGAGACAAAGCATGTATTTAGTCATATCTGAAGGCCAATTAGAATAGGAAGGGATGAATTAGTAACTGTGCTCCTTGGAACTCACTGTCTCAGGACGTTTTTAAGATGGAGAATTTCACAAGCAGTGAAGATGAACCAAATATCAGAAGAATTTTTAGAGTTGTAAAAATTAGTACTGCAAAGATTTGGAAAAGAATGTTATGCTTGAGGGTTTAATCCAAATTTTAGCTATCACACTGAAGAGGAAAAATGGAAGGATTAGGATATACTTTCATTACCAGTGTTAGTCTGGTACCTCTAAACATCTGGTACTGGTTAATGTCAGAGGCAGGATCTTGGACCGTCTGGACATTCATGTTTGAAAAGAATAGCAAATCCAATGCCCAGTTTCATAACAGCAAGTTCTGGGTACTGTGAGCTGCCTCAGAGCACCTCTTTGATGGTAGTCCCTCTGCCTCATCCCCCTCCAGGGTGAAACATTTCTTCTCTCTGGAAATATGGAGGTATATTGACAGCAAAGCTGTGTAGTCCCACTGTCAGGAGAGGCAGGTACACCCAAGGAAAGGCACAGCAATGCCCAGAGCAAGCTGGACCATGCAAGTGGGAAAGGGAAGAACAGTCCAGATGGATCTTTTTCTCCATCTCTTCTCTTCTAAGGGCTTATTTAAAAAATAAGTCAGCAAGTGTGTGTGTGTGTGTGTGTGTGAGACAGCAGGGGCTAGAGGGCACTAGTAACTTGTAACCTTGGGAAACAGTTTTATTATAATCATCCTCTCAAAAGCAGCTTATATTCCATTCCCATTTTGGCAGGGGGTATCCTTTGCTGTGTAAAGGTATCTCTGACTGTCATACTCAAATCAGTATAAAGTGAACTGAGATCAACCCAGGCAAAGACCAAACACAGCAATACCAATAACCAGAATGAGGATGACTCCTCTTATTAAAATCTTCTCAGAAAGGATTCACTAAGGGGTACCTTCATAGCATATGGATTAAGGTCCCCTTTTCCTATCTACAGTTTTCCATTACCAACATTTATTGCAGTGTCTTATTCTTGTTGGTTTCATTGTGGCTGGTGTCCAAGGTAGCCTAAAAATAAATTTTAGCTGGCTGTATTTCAGCCTCAGGTTGATGAAGGATTTATTGATATTCCAGTTTGTGCCACAACTTATTGTCACTGTGATGTGATGTGTATGTGTGTGTTCAAGAGAGAGGCAGGGAAAAAGATATTTTTTTTGCACCATCTTACACGTGTTGAGGAAATCTTGCTGATTTTTTGTTCTGTCTTGAAGTCCCTTATGTCTTGGCTTTCTCTTTATGGCTTCACTGTAAGCAAGCAGGTTAGAGAGTAATTTTTGCCACCCAGCTGAATTTGTGCTCAGATTTTGAGAAGACATCTTTGTCAAAAGAGTGTGTATGACATCTTCAGAGTGCAGAAATGTGCTCATCAAGCCTGTGGTGAGTTTTGATCGCTTTATAGCATCTTATAGTTGCACCCCAGACTCTGAACTGAGGAAGAAGGAAAAGTGGCTCCACCACAGGTCAAACCTGTCGTGAAAGATACTTACATTGGTAGGAGGCTCTGTATGTTTTCTGGGAGCCCAGAATCCTTGCTGCTCTTTGAAGTATGGGAGAATGTAGTTCCCAGCAGTGCTCCTCTTCTTCCCCCTGTGGCAGTGAGTACAGTAATGCCACATCAGTATGCACTGTGCTGCTCCTGGGAGCCTCCTCTTACTTTTTTGCTGCTCTCATACAAAAACGCAGTCATGTGGTTGTTCAAAAAAAGGTCTTAAATTCAACCTAATAGGTGCATTAACCAGATACACTAGGGTAATGAATATTGAGCCTCTTTAAAATATTGATATTAAATATACTGTTCCTGTGATGACCATGGTGCTCTTATCATTGAGTTAAATAGAAACCTGAGTTATAGCAATGTTTAGTTTAGGATTTCTTAGACTACTGAAAAGAAAAGGCATACATAAAAGTATTTATGCTATGCTAAGAAGGATGGTAGAGTTTTTAACTCTAGGCCACAATCCTGTTTGTGAATTTCATATACAGTCTGAAGAAAAATGAATGGCTGGTCTAAAAATGGTAGTGTTTATAGTTACTAAAAAGAATACTTTATTAAACAAGAGAAAAGACACTCACTTGGGAGGCAAAGTCAATTTTGGGTTAATTTTTTTGTGTGTGTGCTACAGAATTTTTATGGTGTAAGCAACCTCTTTTATGTTTCCCATTGGGATCAAAAGTGATAGTGTTCTAAATTCAGTTTGTTGTTATATTCTCATGTGTTCTCCTTTTTTTCTAGGGCTTTGATAGCGTGAATCATTCTTGGCTCATGTAGTCTGAGTATTTCAAGCCTGAAAGGTACTGCCTTGTGAGTTCAAAAGAACATCAGATGCACTCAAAACATTTCAGAAAGCATTGAGGAGTCCATCTGACGGTTGGCACAAGTTGTTTTTAATTTTCTATTTTGGTTCTGGATTTCACTGGGTTTTGTGGCAATTAATGTGAGCATATTCTTGTTGGTGCTTACCTACAGAAGTTAGGCAGTCGCTCTTCAAATACTCTGGGTATATTCTAACATTTTTCAATCCAGTATCTCTACTAGCAAGTCAACTAGTTCCAGAGCCCAGACACTATCTGTATACTCATAGCATGTTTCCCAGCATGACTTTGACCTGGGATAACTAGTGTTCAGAGGAACAATTCCCAGGAGCCAGCACAGTCTGGGGACTGTTTCCAGCTACCCTCTTTGGAAGCATAACATGAGTGCGTTTGTGCCATGATTCTGGTCTCAGAGCCAAAGAAAAGGTCCTGACACTGTTAAGTTTAGCAGTATAGATGTAGTGTCTGTGACCAAGAGAGTAAAAACCACATGACAAAATAATTCTAACCTAATAGCTCAGATGATCACTTGAGAAGGTTCCGGGTGAACTACAGGCAGAGTTTCCCTCAGATTAAAAAAATAATAATTGCATGCTATTTGATAAATTTTCTCCTTCCCCTTTATATATCTGACCCACTAGCCTGTAAGGTCAGGTTATCTCTTGCTGCTCTCTGTCCCCATGACTACAGTATTTGAATTTCAGCAGTGTGTGTTAGTGCCTTACTGAGATGCTAGCTGGGGTCCTGGAAAGAGGAGAGCTGCGTCAGCAGGGCACGGTGCCCAGACTGATTAGTTCTGCCATGTTGATGCAGCTATGCTACTTCCTGTTCCACAGAGAGGACATTTGGAGACATCTGAGATGTTGCTGCATTGCACAGACATAAGGACAAACAGGCTGCTACTCAAAAATGCAAATGTGCACAGCATGGAAAATAAAGTTATACTTATCCCAGTTTTACATTTACACGCACTGTGCTTATGTTCCAGAGTACAAAGAGCAAGTCAGAAATGGCTGTTGCACACAGTTCAGCTTGCCTAAATCACTGAAATTAATTTCAAAACAATATATTTCGCATCTACTAAAATGTGTCCATTTGCTTTATCTGCCAGTTTCTCACACTGATGCTTGTTAGTGTTCACCTTCCTACCTGGATTATAGATCATAAGGGAAATGGTAGTGTGAGTCTGTGTTTCTAAAGGTGGCATCTAATTTGCCTTTCTGCAGTCCCATAGGGTAACCTCAAAATACAGATACTATGATTCCAGTCAAAGACACTTGTAACTTTGGCGGAAACTTGTTTCCCCAATAACGTTGGCTCATCAAGCCAGGAGACAAGGACCAGTCTATCTGCTCCAGCAGCAGATGAATCCAATGTGCCAGTTGTCTTTGAACACCTAATGTATCACTTTGCTGCAGCTGTGCTCTAGATGCCTGCTCTTCAGTCCGGTCTCCTGGTTGGACAGTGGGACCCTTCTTTGCAGTACTTGTCGTGGTTTGGCCGCAGATGTGAACAAAGGACCACGTGGCAGTCACTTGTACAAATCAGA